>CM076574.1:1381023838-1381214347 GCA_034641835.2 Pinus albicaulis
ATTTCATTAACAAAGTGCATACCTCTATCACTTATGAGAACCTTTGGACATCCAAACCTGGTCAGGATTTTTTGAAAGATGAAATGGGCAGTGGTATCCGTAGTACAATCCTTTAATTCTTGTGCTTCCGCCCACCTGGTTACATAGTTGGTGGTCGTAATAATGTAGCATGCACCTGTCTTTTTTCTAGGCCCGATGAAGTCAATAGCCCACTTATCAAATGCTTGTGGTTGAAGGGGAATTTCATCTCTATGGAATGGCCTCCCTGTTCGTTGGCATGTATCGTAGGCTTTACAATAGTCGTGGGCATTAGTATGTAGGGTTGGCCACCATAACCCAGCCCTCAAGATCTTTTGCGTCATGCTTTCCCTGCGTAGTGACCTCCTGCTACTCCGTCATGAGCGTCAGTCAAGACAGCATGCCTTTCATGCTCCAAAACATATCACCATAATACTTCATATTCCCCCATCTTATATAAGTGTCCTGCGATGATGGTAAAGTCTGTTGCCCAAGTGACTAACTCTTTTTTCTGTTGTACAAAGTACTCTGGAGGTGTCATCCCGGTAGTCAAGAACTGAATGAGATCAGCGAAGTGTGCATCTACTACCTTGATAGAAAATAGTTGTGCATCAGGTAATCTGGCTTCTAGGGTGGTTGGCTCCTCACCACTCTCTATTTAGGACAAGTGGTTTGGCCCAACATTCAACTTGCCCGACTTGACTATGATTTCAAAGTCATACTCCTGAAATAGCAGTAGCCACCGGCATATTTTCCCCCCAAACACAGGCTTATTGACCAGGTATTTTAAAGCTGAATGATCTGTGAACATTTTGAAGTGACCTCTTAGAAATTAATGTTAATATTTCTACAACACGTAAACCATGGCCAATCCCTCCCGCTCGGTGGTGGGGTAGTTGTGTTCCACGCTAGAGAGCTTCTTACTTGCAAAGGCAATCGGATGGTCAATATCTCCTTCCCCTGGCTACGTAAGGACAGCCTCGAGAGAAATGTTTGACGCATTGACATGAACATGAAATACCTTCTCCCAATCCAGAAAGATGAGAATAGGTGCCAAGACCATATTTTCCTTTAGTAGCTCGAAGCTCTTTTGGAATTTGTCATTCCAAAAGAACGAAACATCCTTTTTGAGAAATTTTTCCATAGGGGCAGTAACTAGCACATAGCCTTGAATGAATTTCCTATAGTAGCCCGTGTGTCCAAGGATTGAGCATAGTTGTTTCTCTGTGGTTGGTACTGGCAAATTTATGATAACTGCGATTTTGGTAGGATCTACCATTAGTCCTTGCCGACAAACTATGTGGTCGAGAAAGATTTTGAATTAGCGAAATCTGGTGTTTCTAGTAGGCATCCAGCATCATGTGTACGTTTGAGACATGTGTCTTGACCAGGCTGAAGAGTGTCCAATCATCGAAATACACCTCGAGGAACTTGTGAATGAATTCTTTGAACACTGCGACAATGACTCGGGAGAAGATCGCAGGGGCATTTTTGAGTCCAAACGGCATGACAGTATAGTGAAAAGATACCCACTCAGTAGAGAACATGGTTTTTTCGCGGTCCTCAGGTGTGATTCTTAACTGATGGTATCCTGAGAACCCGTCCGTGAAAGAGTATGCTTCCCGTCCTCCCACGTTGTCTAAGATTTCGTCTGAGAATGGCGTTGGGAATGGATCATGAACGCATGGATCATTTAACTTGTGTAGGTCTACATAGATCTAAATCTCTCCCTTGGTTTTTTTCTCCTGAACCACCATTGGACTGACCCAGTCTAATTGTTCAACAGGTTCGATGATTCCTGCAGTAAGCATTTTATCGAGCTTCTCCTTGACCTTTTGCTTATATTTGGGGTTCAACCTATAAGGTCGCTGCTTTATGGGCCACATGTCAAGTTTGAGAGTGATATGCATGACCCCTAAGTCACCCGTGATCCCCTTTAGCTCAGAAAATTTTGTAGGGAACAAGCCCTGATATTTTCTAAGTAATTCAGCCACTTTTCCTATCGTATTCTCATCCCAGTAGTCCTCGATCTTAACCAATTTAGGGTGCTCTTTTGACCCAATGTTTACTTGGCACAATTTGATAGGCTTAGTGACATCCACTTCCTTTAGTGTAGGTCCTTCAATGGTGTGCTCCCCTTATCACTCCGGGATAGTGACAGACTGTGGATCATCTTCGCCTTCCTCACTTTCCAAGCTGCGGTAGTTGACAATATCCTGCATCTGTGTTTCCCATGTTGGTGTTCTGAATACTGAAAAAGAGCTGGTATTTCCAATTAAAAATGTATCTATGTCCTACAAAGCTTCTTCAAGCACCTCATAACCCCATATCAATCCAAATGTTCCTATAAATTCATTCTTAAAGGTTTCCTAGTGGCAGGTGTTAGCCCCCGTATAAATTTTTGACAAGAAAACAAGGGGCTAAATCTTTTTGAGCCTTCAAGGAATGCATTTCCTTTGAAAAAAAATCATCCTTGAAGCCTTTTGCATAGTTCCCTGCCTTTTTCTATTTCCCTCTGCTGTCATGAAGTCAATAAGCCTTGCTGAACGATAAAGTTTTGCTCAAAAGGTCTTATTTCGCCCCTTATATCTCTGCAGAATTCCCCCACTTTATCCTTTTTCCATTTTTCCCAAAGTCCCCTTTGTTCCCCCTAAATTCCCCTTTACTCTCCTAAATATTCCCAAAATCCCCTTTAAACCCCACTTTTATCCCTTGATTGGTTAATTTTCCCCTTTTCCCCCTTATCGTTTCCCTTTAAATGGCCTTAAAATCCATTAAAATGGGCCAAAACCCACTTTGACTTTATATTAAGGCCTAAGCCCCTTTCCCGCTAGCCCCGACCACTTCCCCACATGCGCCCTTAGCCTAGGACCAACGCTTAAGCCTTAAGCGCTAATCGCATCAGAAGACCGGAGTGGAACGTTAAATCCTGTGTAAACACTGAAAAGTTCCGATGCGATTCTTTTATTATACAAGTCCGCCGATATTGTTCCGCATCGTTGATCTACCATAGATCATACAGCCTACGCTAATCATGAATGAATGCAATCACAAAACTTGTGTTAATTCCTCTGATTACTTGTCCTCTCTGATTTGGTGTGAGCCATTGATCTGGTCCCCAGATCCAACGGCCAGCACTCAATCGCGCTCCCCGCCCATTCGCAATCGCAATTTCCAGACGCGCGACCCTTCGCATCCCCTGATTGCTCCTCCACCATCGGTCTGCCTCCAAATCAGATGGTTGGCGCTTCAATGCACCCCACCAGTCACCTCGCATTCCCTTTTCCACATCTACCGATCGCGATTCCCCGATCCCATCCTGACCGTCCATCCTCCCCTCAATCCGACGGTCATCGCTCACTCCGCCCAATCGCAATCGGATGCTTTTTTTCAGTTATAAAAACTATGAGAAAACTATTGTAAAGGTTTTTGATGAGATATTATAGAATTGCAAGCAGTTTCTCTTGAGATAAGTCTTCTGTGTATAGTCGTAAGATAGGCTGAGGAAGATGTATCCAGACTGAATGACCAAGCTATTAGCTATGTTGTACCTAATTGGTGTTGATGTTTAATATGATAAGCACATTTCATTGGATCCTAATCTAAAGCTGCGGTGATTTTTTTCTATCTCTGTGCTTATTTCCATTACATTTCATTTCTTCTGGCTCACATCAGAAATTTGGCATAAGATTCGCCCTTGTTAGGTGCCTTATGTTGCTGCTCTCCCAACCCTTTATGTTTTCTGCTGTATGTGCTATCTAAGAATTAGTTTCGATTAATTTAACCAACGCAGTGGATGTCGTTGCCTACTCTCTGATGTATGAATTAATGAATATATTTCCTAGATGTTCTTGTGAGGATTTAATTGGATAAGTTGGGAACACTGGGAGGACTGAACTTAGTCTCTACCTCACTAGGATCTTTTTCACTCCAGTTACCTTTCTAAGATCCCTTAAGTTACCTCTGAGAGTGGCCCTTGAGTATGTCCAAGCAGGTTTGGAGTTAAATGACCTCTGACCTGATCTATAGACAGAAAGTGGTGTCTTCTCCTCCTTCTCACTTTCTCTCCTTAATGTTCATCTCACCCTCATCTTTTAGGATCCAAGGCTTTAGACGACTAGCCCAACTGAAAGCTTGCATATTGACAGCAAGTAAATCCTTTCTTGACTCCATTTTCCAATGGACTTGGTATTCCCTGGACTATTTCTCCTTTGCCTAAATTCCTCTTTGCCCAGCCTTATCTCATGTTGAACCCGTCCTTCCTGATTCCCAACAACCAAGCTCATAATCAAAGAAACGAACACCGTGCATATAACTAGCCTAACATCTTGAAATTTTCAGCTTCAAAGACATATACCTTTGACTCCCATAGAGAGATCCCTCTCTGGACCTAGGAGGGCTAGATCCTAAGGTCTGAAAGTGGTTCTGATGTTGTCTCATCTTTTGGTCTTACCAACCTGGCCAAAACATGGGAACCCCAACATAATGGCGACTCCACTGGGGAAACTGAGTGCATTACACCTTAAGCATCCTTAAGCATTCAAAAGACCTAAAATCTCTGGCTAGGTTAGCATTTAAATAGATTCTATCCTCACATCAACCTCTACACCATTTTTTTGCTTCCCCATACTCTTGGACAGAGTCTGGAAAGGGCCAGGTAGCCTCCGTATCTCACACTCTCTCTGAGGTGACATATCTGGTAAATGCCCTCCCATTCAATCTCTGGTTAGAGTTTGCTATGTTGTGAAGATATCCTTGAAAGAGGACATTCCACAAGCACTATGGTGGACAGTGTACCCTCCCAAAACATCTCAAACCTTCCACCTGGCGACTCCAAGGCTCCATAAACGTTTCAAAGACTCCACTGGTGATCGGTAGGCCTGCTGATTATCTTGGTTCACATTAGACTCCACTGGGAGACCAACCTTCATAACAACATCAACCACAATAGAAGTAACAAGTAGGGTTAAGTTGCCTTGTTAGAAAACAACATTCTGGCTTTCAGGACCATTTACACCAGAGCTTATCCCAACCCAAACCCACCTAAAATAGTTGATAACCCTGAGAGAATCATCAAAGGATATCCTAAACTTGAAGGACCAACTATTTCTAGTCACATTCATAGAGCTAACTCTGCACCAGAAGACCTAATATCTCTATCACATTTTCTCCCTAACCTAGACCTACCTAATAGACTACCAAGGACTAGGTCATTCAATCATCTAGACCAACCAGACCCTGAGTTTCACAGTTCACCATCTCATAGTGGTCAACACACTAGAGACAGAGGAACCCCTCCATCTACACCACCTAATATCCACTTCATTCAAAACTTGGGGCTCTCCCACCCTAGATCTACTCAACAAACTTCTGCTGGTCCTAATATCCCTGTCATCCATATACCAGGTGCTCAATTTAACCCTGCACCCCATCAGAACATTATCATGGCAGCCTGGTATGCACCTTTGGTTTTACCTCAGCCCTTGTTACCCTTACCCAATGATTATCGGTCAAAAATCCCACACTTCACTGCTAAGGAATCCATCACAGCCCAGAAACATGTAGATAAGATGGAGGATTCTTTTGACTATATGGAAATTGATGATGAAACAATCAAAATGAGAATCTTTGCCCAAAGCTTAGGGGGTGATGTAAAGAAATGGTTTAAAATTTTACCTGCTGGCAGTATCCAAGATCTCCCTGCGTTATATCAAACCTTTATAAACAAATGGGAAGTTAGGGCAAACCCTTGCCAGCTCCTAGCAGACTACATGACCCTTAAGAGGAACGTGGGAGAGAGCATCCATGATTACACCACTAGATTCAATAGCATTTACAATGCTCTCCCTCCACACATGAAACCTCCTCAAGATATGGCCCTAGCCAAATATCCTGATGGATTTGATGTTGACATGGCCTATGAGCTTAGAGATAAAGAGTATAACACATTGGAGGACATGCAGAAAGGAGCAATAAATATAGAAGCCAATCTACTTGAGAAAAGAGCTAAATTAAGAGCTGAGAAAAGGGTAACATACAGGGATGACAATGTAGCTTCCACACCTGATCCCAAATATGATAGATTGTCTAAAAATGTGGAAAAGCTACAACAAATGATAAAAAAGATGGTTGTCACAGTTAGCAACCAAAACAGAAACCAAAAACAGAACTAGAACATTAGAAGAAACAATGTTGCTCCCAACAGACAAAGAGAGTCAGATCAACAAGTTATTCCCCCATTTCAAGAAAAAAATTTAGATGAAGATGAGGGAATCATAGAATATTCTGAAGAGAATACAATAAACATGTTTGAAACAGAGGACTCTATCCATAATTGTGATTCAGAAGAAGATCAGCCCTCACCCTCATATTGGGATGAGGAAGGATTAGAATCTAAAGCCTACAAACTTGGATTTGAAAATTCTATAATGCAAGTCAGGGAACAATATGAACTTAGGAGCAAAAAGAGCCAAGATACTTCCAAAACCAAAGCTCCTGAGATCACCATCAAGAAAAGCCCTGACAGATCTTCTAAAGCGATCTCTGAAAGTAGCAAATTAGCAACTGAAATTTCTGGAAAAGGTAAAGAAAAGGACAACCAAAACACTGATACACAAGGTAAACCAGCTAGCAGCACTAGCACTACAGTTAGTGCTCCTGATAAAACAGTTCCTGAACCTATACATACTGAAAAAATACAAACTGATTCAGCCACTAAGGCAGTGGCTAACAAAACAGAGTTAAACATTCCAAAGATTCAGCCCACTTTCAATTTGGAGAGTGAGATTGCAAAAATCAAAATCTCTGTCCCACTTTCTGAGCTGGCCACTCAAGATGTATATAGAGGCCAAATTTTGAAAGCCTTGAATTTAGATGATCAACCTGCCCTCCTGTTTGGTCCTAAGATTGAGGGAAAATTTCAGGAGGGGGTAGTACCCTCTTTTTATATCAGTCTCAACATTCATGACAAGATTCTACATAATGCCATGTATGATTCTGGAGCATCACACAATTTAATGCCTAAAGTAGTAATGGAACAATTAGGCCTAGAAATCACCAGACCTTAAAAAGACTTATATTCATTTGACTCTAACAGAGTAAAATTCCTAGGCCTGATTAAAGACTTATGTGTGAGTCTTACCCAGATTCCTGCTAAATGCATGTTCATGGATATTGTGGTGGCAGATGTACCACCCAAATATGGCATGTTGTTATCTAGATCATGGGGAGCCAAACTGCAAGGCACAATGCAGATGGATGGCTCATATGCCACTGTCCTTGTATTTGGCCAGCTTAGAAGACTATATAGGGAGGCTCAAATGAAATTCCTGGTCAGTAGCCCCGAGAAACTTGAAAATTCACCATTATACTCTATACACACAGATCTGGACTCTTTCATCCTTTGCAACGACCAATCTTTAGGAGAGCCAGAACCAGAAAACAGAGACACAATCAATGACATGGAGCCCATGGACTTTAACATAATAGCTTCCCTAGAATCTGAAGAAAATGATGAAGAAAACCATGGAAAGAACACTAAAAATGAAACTCTGAGTGAGACAAAAAAGGGGACAGAACGCAAACAGAAAACTAGCCAACTCTTTGATCTCCACACTCAATCTGAAGAGAAAAATAATCCCCAACCTAGTACAGATCCTACAGCACAACATAATGATGAACCCCTATGGGAAATGAATTTCGATGGGTCCTGTACTAGGCAAAATGCTAGAGCAGGGGTGTGGCTACAAAACACAAAAAGTAATTACGCAGAAAGCCACGCTGTAAATCTGCATTTCAAATGTACAAACAATATTGCAGAATATGAGGCTCTTATCCTAGGCTTAAATCTGTTAAAAAAATTAGGAGCCCATAGGATAGCTATGAGGGGGGACTCAGAGTTAGTCATAAAACAAGTAAACGGTGAATATACGGCGAAACACCCCAGGCTTAGAGCATACAAGAATGACGTAGTGGATTTATTGAAAACCTTTGTAGAATACGATCTAGTGTTTGTCCCTAGTGGTCAAAACGTTATTGCTAACGGATTAGCTTGCCTGGCTAGTTCATATCCTAAGACTCTAGCTGACCAACAAATCATTATTCAAACCAAATTCAGACTTGCAGTGCTAGACAACGAAAAATATTGGCAGGTCTTTGAAGGAGACAAACAGATTGAAGATTTTCTGGTGGGTAGAAATGAGTTTGAATTTTCTGTTTCAGACTCAAAATTTGAGGACAACTGCCCCAGTGAGGATTCCCTAGATGAACAAGAAGCACCCTGTAATATAGAAATAAACACTCTTTCTGAAGAAACTGAAAATTCTACCGAAAAATGCGAAAACGCAGAAAGTGAAGAGATAGAGGTGCTACAGGCCAAAGACCAGAATATACCCAGAGGCCTGGCACTCTTAGAGGACCTCTTTGACTTCGATGATGTAGCAAAAAAGCCCACTATAGAACATGCAGATTCAGATGTAGAAGAATGCAACATAGGCACTGAAGATAAACCCGGAATGATTAAACTGGCTAAGTCTTTACCTGCAGACATGAAGAAGAAATACATTGACTTGTCTAAGGAATTTATTGATGTGTTTGCATGGAGCTATGAAGACTTAAAGGCCTATGACACCAACATCATACAACACTAGATACCCCTGAAGGAAAATTAGAAACCTTTTAGGAAAAAACTCCGCAGAATCAATCCAAAACAATTGCCTATAGTTGAAAAGGAAATTAAGAAGATGTATGACGCAGGTATCATAGTTCCTATGAGGTTTTCTGATTGGGTATCAAACTTAGTGGCTGTGAGGAAGAAAACAGGGGAGATCAGGATATGCATAGACTTCAGAAATCTCAACAGAGCCTCACTAAAAGACAATTACCCTTTGCCTAGAATGGAACATATCCTATAGAAGGTAGTGGGATCTAAGAGAATCTCTCTACTTGATGGTTTTTCAGGATACAATCAAGTCCTAGTACTCCCAGAAGATCAACTCAAAACAACGTTTACCACTCCATGGGGCACCTTCATGTATGTGAAAATTCCTTTTGGGCTTATGAATGCTGGAGCAACCTTCCAAAGAGCAATGGATATAGCTTTCTCAGATGAGATAGAACACTTCATAGTTATCTACTTGGATGACTTGACTATATTTTCTAAAACTGAAGAAGAACACCTAAAACATCTGAGGAAAGTTTTTGAAAAATGTAGAAGGTATGGTCTGTTACTAAATCCTAAGAAAACTTTTTTTGGGCTGCAAGAAGGTAAACTTCTTGGTCATATCATATCTGAGAAAGGAATTAGGATAGATCCACAGAAAGTTGAGGGAATACTTCAAGTCACACACCCAAGAAACATCAAAGAATTGCATTCCTTCATAGGGAAGATCAATTTCCTTAGGAGATTCATTCCCAATCTTGCTGAGCACCTTAGGAAAATGACTGACATGTTGAATAAAGGTGTGGGAATTAAGTGGACTGTTGAAGCCAAGAAATCTTTTGAGTCAGTAAAGCTAGCACTCACTCAAGCCCCTGTTCTTATCAGTCCAGATTTCTCAAAATATTTCTTGATTTTTTCATTTTCCTCCCAACATACCGTGGCTGCAGTTTTTTTGCAGAAAAATTCAGAAGGCAATGAACAGCCAATCGCCTTTTTCAGCAAAGCCTTAAGAGATGCACCCTTGAAATACAACATTATGGAAAAAAAGGCCTATGCTTTGGTCAAGGCCTTAAAGGAATTTAGGGTGTACATTCTGCATTCTCACACCATTGCTTATGTCCCAAATATAGTGGTCAAAGATATCTTGTCCCAAGACCCTGATGGGAAAAGGGGCAAATGGATTGCTACAATCTTAGAATACGACCTCGAAATAAATCCCACCAAGCTGATCAAAGGTCAAGGCCTAGCCTAATTAATGGCTGAATCGAATTTACAGGCCCTTGATATTAACATGGTAAATGCCTTAGATGAGCAGGAAGGACTACCAAAACCCACTATTGAGGAGAAGTTTCAGAACTCTCCTTGGTACTCTGATATCCTTTTTGTTCTCACCAATCTCAATACCCCTCCAGAACTATCCAAAACCAAGGCCAGATTCATAAAATTAAAAGCCAGAAATTACTGCATTCTGAATGAAAACCTATATTGGAAAAATCAAAATGGCCTATTGCTTAAATGTTTGCCTGAAGCTGAAGCTGAGAGAATCAAGAAAGAGTTCCATGCCGGGGAGTGTGGAGGCCACCTGAGTTGGAAAGCCACTGCAAATAAAATACTCAGGGCTGGTTACTACTGGCATGCACTCTTCAATGATATCCATAAAATGATACTTTCCTGCCAAAAATGCCAGATCTTTGAAGGCAGAAGAAAGCTTCTTCCCCTCCCTTTGCAACCTATCACTGTAGAATGTTCCTTCATGCAATGGGGCCTAGATTTTATTGGAGAAATTCACCCCTCTTCTTCTGGGCAACACAAATAGATCCTAACTGCTATGGATTACTTCACCAAATGGATAGAAGCCTTACCCACTAGGAATGCCACAGACTCTGTTATCATTAGGTTCCTAGAGGATTACATCCTTTCTCGGTTTGGCTGTCCAAGAAAAATAATCACTGACAATGTTGTTGCTTTTGGATCCAAGAAACTGATTGATTTTTTTCAGAGGTACGAAATAGCTCTTGGTCATTCAACTTCCTATTACCCTCAGGGTAATGGATTAGCTGAATCATCTAACAAAATCCTGGTCACTATCATTAAAAAGCTGCTGGAAGAAAACAAAAGGTCATGGCACAAAAAACTGTTGCATGCTTTGTGGGCAGACAGGCTCATAACAAATAAATCCATTGGCAGGTCACCTTTCCAGCTCGTTTATGGGACAGAAGCAGTTTTTCCTACTAGTCTTGGAGTGCCAGTGATTAATCTTGTGCAGGAGATTCAGATAGAGGAAGACAATATGGTAAGAAGAATTAATGAAACAATCCATCTTCAACAAAATAGGGAACAGGTTTATAACAGAGTTGTCAAGGTTCAGGAAAGCATCAAGAGGTTGTTTGATAAGAGAACCAAAGCTTCAAATTTCCAAATTGGTGACAAAGTTCTGAAATGGGACTCAAGGAGAGAGGACAAAGGTAAACATGGCAAATTCGACAGCTTGTGGCAAGGTCTATACATCATCCAAGCCACTGTGGGTCCTAATGCATTTTTCTTACAAGAACTTGATGGTACTGAGCTGTTTGGCGGTCCTGTCAATGGCAGGATTCTCAAGCATTACTTCTGCTGATTTTCAAAGTTCCAGTTTCCGCTTCCATTGTACATACCACTACAGCTTTTATTTTCAAGAAAAAGAGAAAATGTTCCAAAGAATAGAGGAAAAATGAGAGGTTCAGACATGCTTAAAGCATGAACCTCTGAAGTGCAAAGGATTGGCTCTAATATGGTCAAAACCTGAGCTGAGAAAGCAAAAACAGCTGGTCCTAACATGCTCAAAATCTGGACCAGCAAAGAAAAAGAAAAATCAGCTCTAACATGCCTAAAAGCAAAGCTGAAATGGAGAAAAGAAGTGACTCTAGTATACTGAAGTCTCGAGTCACACAAGGAAATAAGGATACTTCATATTTCAGATTACAAACCTTCAAGTTTTGTTCAGTTTTCTGCAAATTTTTTTGTCCATGAGCAACTGTTTTTATGCCTCGGATATGCAGCAAACTAGACTGTTTCATCCTAGTTTGATTGTTTTTAAGTTTCCTATTGTAGAATGTAGAGAAGAAATCTTCTGGACAGTCTAATCCCAGTAGATATTAGATTAGGTAGAGAAACATATGAGGTCAATAGTCTAATATGGCCTCATGGAGCAATAAGGGTAGATCTAGAATATATTTATTTTATGTTATAAAAATAAATGATGTAAAGGGTCTGCTAGCTCAAATGCACCCTAGAAAGAAGAAAAAATGATAGGATTGTAGTATGGGTAGGTAGATAGTTGAGAATGCTTCTGCTGATCTTTCATATTTGTGGCAGCCGAAAATCAAAGAAGAAAGGTGGCTTGAGTAGCAGGCATCTAGCCTACACCAAATATCAATTTCTGAATTCTTGACTCCTTCAAGAAGAAGCCATCCCCATGTGGAGCCACTGTTAGCCCCCCTATAAATTTTTGACAAGCAAACAGGGGGCTAAATTTTGTTGAGCCTTCAAGGAATGCATTTCCTTTGAAAACAAATCATCCTTGAAGTCTTTTGCATAGTTCCATGACTTTGTCTGTTTCCCTCTGTTGTCATGAAGTCAATAAGCCTTGCTGAACGATAAAATTTTTCTCAAAAGGCCTTATTTCGCCCCTTATATCTCTACAGAATTCCCCCACTTTATATTTTTTCCCTTTTTCTCAAAGTCCCCTTTGTTCCCCCTAAATTCCCCCTTACTCTCCTAAATCTTCCCAAAATCCCCTTTAAACCCCACTTTTATCCCTTGATTGGTTAATTTTCCCCTTTTCCCCTTATCGTTTCCCTTTAAATGGCCTTAAAATCCATTAAAATGGGCCAAAACCCGCTTTGACTTTATATTAAGGCCTAAGCCCCTTTCCCGCTAGCCCCGACCACTTCCCCAAATGTGCCCTTAGCCTAGGACCAACTCTTAAGCCTTAAGCGCTAATCGCATCAGAAGATCGAAGCGGAACGTTAAATCTTGTGTAAAAACCGAAAAGTTCCGATGCGATTGTTTTATTATACAAGTCCACCATTATTGTTCTACACCATTGATTTACCATAGATCGGATGGCCCGTGCTAATCGCGAATGAACACAATCGCAACACTTGTGTTAAGTCCTTCGATCGCTTGTCCTCTTCGATTTGGTGTGAGCCGTTGATTTGGTCCCCAGATCCAACGGCCAATGCTCAATTGCGCTCCCCGCCCAGTCGCAATCGCAATTTCCAGACGCACGACCCTTCGCATCCCGTGATTGCGATCTCCCGATTTCTCCTCCGCCGTCGGCCTGCCTCCAAATCGGATGGTTGGCACTTCATCGCACCCCGCCAGTCGCCTCGCATTCCCTCTTCCGCATCCACCGATCACGATTCCCCAATCCCATCCTGACCGTCCATCCTCCCCTCGATCCAACGGTCATCGCTCACTCCGCCAAATCGCAATCGGAATTTTTGATGTGTGCCACCCCTATCCCCCCTCCAATTTTGATTGCCCGATTCAATCTCAGTCGTTCATCCATATTTGAAATCAACGGTCAAGATTTGACTGCCCTCTGCCTCCGGCTGGGTCCCACCTCGTCCTGTTTCATTACATTTCCGCCCATTTCCTGTGCATTTTTGGTTTTAACCTAAGTTCCATATTTACATTAAAGTCTTACGTTGCACGTTCGTTTCGTCCATTTTCATATATCATTTTGCTACGTCAATCTCCGTCATTGATCTTCGCTCCCGGACCATGATCTAATGGTCTGCGGTGCATTTCAACCGCCAAACCCTATTATTCATGGTTTCACCATTGCGTTACATTTTTCCACCATTATTTAGTAAAGGACCTCCATTTCGCCCCCTCCGCACTACCATTTCATCCATCCTTCCATTGCACCGACTTTCTTGGTCCAGTTGCGTGTTCCGCAGGGTACAGAAGGTGGACACACCTCCATAAATACACAGTATGGATACAGCGGCAAGTTTTTCACTGACAGAGACGTGGAAATTAATATGTGACAGGTTTCTCTACATTAGCAAAAAAATTTCCTCCAGAAAGGACGGGTTGTCCATACTGTTTTTATTCCATACCGTGCTCCAGAGGAGATATCCACCCAAAACGCAGTCCAAGGATATCAGAGCATTTGTTTCTCAAGTATGGCAGATCATTCCATTTTTTATTGCCATTTTGTTTATTCACCGAAAGTACTACGAAGTACAGCAAACCAGAATTCATCAAAGACATACCAGAAATTAATGAAGCTTGACGAAGACCATTCTTTTCTCCAAAATGTGCCAGAGATTAATGCTCAGAGTTTAAAATAGAATGGGCTTCGGCCCTCTCCTTCTCTTCTGAGTTTAATGTTATATTTAGTGTTCTACCTACCTCCTCTGCTTTTTTTCAGTTATAAAAACTATGAGAAAACTATTGTAAAGGTTGTTGATGAGATATCAGAGAATTGCAAGTAGTTTCTCTTGAGATAAGTCTTCAATGTATAGTCGTAAGATAAGCTGAGGAAGATGTATCCAGACTGAATGACCAAGCTATTGGCTATGTTGTACCTGATTGGTGTTGATGTTTAATATGATAAGCACATTTCATTGGATCCTGATCTAAAGCTGCGGTGATGTTTTTCTATCTCTGTGTTTATTTACATTACATTTCATTTCTTCTGGCTCGCATCAGAAATTTGGCATAAGATTTGCCCTTGTTAGGTGCCTTATGTTGCTGCTCTCCCAGCCCTTTATGTTTTCTGTTGTATGTGCTATCTAAGAATTAGTTTCTATTAATTTCACCAGCGCAGTGGATGTCATTGCCTGCTCTCTGATGTATGAATTAATGAATCTATTTCCTAGATGTTCTTGTGAGGATTTAATTGGATGAATTGGGAACACTGGGAGGACTGAACTTAGTCTCTACCTCACTAGGATCTTTTTCACTCTAGTTACCTTTCTAAGATCCCTTAAGTTACCTTTGAGAGTGGCCCTTGAGTATGGCCAAGCAAGTCTGGAGTTAAATGACCTCTGACCTGATCTATAGATAGAAAGTGGTGTCTTCTCCTCCTTCTCACTTTCTCTCCTTAATGTTCATCTCACCCTCATCTTTTAGGATCCAAGGCTTTAGACGACTAGCCCAACTGAAAGCTTTCATATTGACAGTAAGTAAATCCTTTCTTGACTCCATTGCCCAATGGACTTGGTATTCCCTGGACTATTTCTCCTTTACCTAAATTCCTCTTTGCCCAGCCTTGTCACATGTTGAACCCTTCCTTCCTGATTCCCAACAACCAAGCTCATAATCAAAGAAACGAACACCGTGCATATAACTAGCCTAACATCTTGATCTTTTGAGCTTCAAAGACATACACCTTTGACTCCCATAGAGAGATCCCTCTCTGGACCTAGGAGGGCTAGATCCTAAGGTCTGAAAGTGGTTCTGATGTTGTCTCATCTTTTGGTCTTGCCAACCTGGCCAAAACATGGGAACCCCAACATAATGGCGACTCCACTGAGGAAACTGAGTGCATTACACCTTAAGCATCCTTAAGCATTCAAAAGACCTACAATCTTTGGTTAGGTTGGCAGTTAAACAGATTCTATCCTCACATCAACCTCTACACCATTTGTGTGCTTCCCCATACTCTTGGACAGAGTCTGGAAAGGTCTAGGTAGCCTCCGGATCTCACACTCTCTCTGAGGTGACATATCTGGTAAATGCCCTCCCAGTCAATCTCTGGTTAGAGTTTGTTGTGTTGTGAAGATATCCTTGAAAGAGGACATCCCACAAGCACTGTGGTGGACAGTGTACCCTCCCAAAACATATCAAACCTTCCATCTGGCGACTCCAAGGCTCCATAAACGTTTCAAAGACTCCACTGGTGATCGGTAGGCCTACTGATTATCTTGGTTCACATTAGACTCCACTGGGAGACCAACCTTCATAATAACATCAACCACCATAGAAGTAACAAGTAGGGTTAATTTTCCTTGTTAGAAAACAACATTCTGGCTTTCAGGAACATTTACACCAGAGCTTATCCCAACCCAAACCCACCTGAAAAATTTTATAACCCTGAGAGAATCATCAAAGGATCTCCTACACTTGAAGGACCAACTATTTCTAGTCACTTTCATAGAGCTAACTCTGCACCAGAAGACCTAAAAGCTCTATCACATTTTCTCCCTGACCTAGACCTACCTAATAGACTACCAAGGACTAGGTCATTCAATCATCTAGACCAGCCAGACCCTGAGTTTCACAGTTCACCTTCTCATAGTGGTCAACACACTAGAGATAGAGGAACCCCTCTATCTACACCACCTGATATCCACTTCATTCAAAACTTGGGGCTCTTCCACCCTAGATCTGCTCAACAAAATTTTGCTGGTCCTAATATCTCTGTCATCCATATACCAACTGCTCAAGTTAACCCTGTACCACATCAGAACATTATCATGGAAGCCTGGTATGCACCTCTGGTTTTACCTCAACCCTTGTTACCCTTACCCAATGATTATCAATCAAAAATCCCACACTTCACTGCTAAAGAATCCATCACAGCCCAGCAACATGTAGATAATATGGAGGATTATTTTGACTATATGGAAATTGATGATGAAACAATCAAAATGAGAATATTTGCCCAAAGCTTAGGGGGTGATGTAAAGTAATTAAAATTTTACCTCCTGGCGGTATCCAAGATCTCCCTGTGTTATATCAAACCTTCATAAACAAATGGGAATTTAGGGCAAACCCTCGCCAACTCCTAGCAGACTACATGACCCTTAAGAGGAATGTGGGAGAAAGCTTCCATGATTACACCACTAGATTCAACAACATTTACAATGCTCTCCCTCCACACATGAAACCTCCTCAAGGTATGGCCCTAGCCAAATATCTTGATGGATTTGATGCTGACATGGCCTATGAGCTTAGAGATAAAGAGTATAACACATTGGAGGACATGTAGAAAGGAGCAATAAATATAGAAGCCAATCTACTTGAGAAAAGAGTTAAATTAAGAGGTGAGAAAAGGGTAACATACAAGGATGACAATGTAGCTTCCACCTCTGATCCCAAATATGATAGATTGTCTATAAACGTGGAAGAGATACAACAAATGATAAAAAATATGGTTGTCACAGTTAGCAACCAAAACAAAAACCAAAACCAGAACTAGAACGTTAGAAGAAACAATGATGCTCCCAGCAGACAAAGAGAGTCAGATCAACAAGTTATTCCCCCATTTCAAGAAAATATTTTAGATGAAGATGAGGGAATCATAGAAGAGTCTGAAGAGAATACAATAAACATGTTTGAAACAGATGACTCAATCCATAATTGTGATTCAGAAGAAGATTAGCCCTCACCCTCATATTGGGATGAGGAAGGATTAGAATCTGAAGCCTACAAAATTGGATTTGAAAATGCTATAATGCAATTTAGGGAACAATATGAACTTAGGAGAAAAAAGAGCCAAGATAATTCCAAAACCAAAGCTCCCGAGATCACCATCAAGAAAAGGCCTGACAGATCTTCTAAAGCAATCTCTGAAAGTAGCAAATCAGCAACTAAGAGTTCTGGAAAAGGTAAAGAAAAGGACAACCAAAACACTGATACACAAGGTAAACCAGCTAGCAGCATGTTGAAGCCTAGAAAATCTCTACTTCAAACATCGGGGATAACCACCCGGTCGGGACCTTAGGACAGCTCCTTTTCCATTTGGTATGGTGGCTCCGATGTTTGAAGCAGAGATTTTCTAGGCTTCAACATTTTTGGCGCTAGAAGGAGGGCATGAGCTATGAATGGCAAGTAAATCTCTATCCATAAGCCATTCCGAGAGCAAAACACCCTCATTAACTTCTTCAATTTCTTCTGAAATTCAAAATCCTAGAGAATAAATTGCAGAAAATATTCAAACACCCACTACCAAAATCTTTAAACATTCAGACGATCAACATCCTGAGTCTCCTGAAGTTCAAGATTTAATTCATAAATTGAAAGGATTCTCATTATCTCTTGAAGAGTCTGAAACATCTGAAGGTAGTGTAACTTCAAAATTTGTTTCTTCAAAACCTCTTACTAGGCTTCAAAGTGAAAAACTTGGTATCTCTCCCAAAGAATTCCCTTTACCTAGTAGAGTTAAAACAAGAAAAACACAATCGGAATCAGCAAGTTCAACCTCTAATATCCAAATACCTGTTTCCGAAATCCCTTCTCAAAAAAGTACAATCATTTCCATATCATCTCCA
The DNA here is from genome assembly GCA_034641835.2 of Pinus albicaulis. Classification (NCBI taxonomy): domain Eukaryota; kingdom Viridiplantae; phylum Streptophyta; class Pinopsida; order Pinales; family Pinaceae; genus Pinus; species Pinus albicaulis. The sequence goes on from CM076574.1 coordinate 1,381,041,785, forward strand.
CAAACATTTTCTCCTCAATCCTCATCAGTCTCAACATCATTCATTCCAACAACTTCTGTCCAAACACCACCAGTTTCTACTATCCCTCCAATAGTCATCCCAAAAATGGCACAAAGACCATGGTCTACTCCAGGAGCAGTCAACATGGTTGCACCTTTACACGATTTACCAGACAATCCTGGAAAATGGCTTCCAAAGTTTAGCCCAGATCTTAACATTCCAGCTGAAGAACATATCAATAACTTTATGCTGGCCATTAATTTGAATGGAGTCACACAGGAGGATGTTGTAGTTAGACTATTTCCTTACACCCTTCAAGGAACAGCAATATCATGGTATTTTTCATTACCATCAGGATCTATAACAAGTTGGGACATTTTTGCAGATCAATTTTTAACCAAATTTGGAGATGACCGATCAATTGCAACTTTACTTAATGATCTCTCAAATTTGAAAATTGAACCCAAGGAACCAATTAAGGAGTTTAACTCCCGATTCAATAAGCTCTTGAATAAAATTCCCACCGATTCCAAGCCAAGTGAACAAGTTAGAATTGAATGGTACATAACTGCCTTACCCTCAAACATAGCGATTTTCGTAGACAGAGCTGCCAAGCCGACATTAGCTGAAAGTATGAAAGAAGCTATTGCAGTGGAAAAACGTATTAATTCTTTGGAAAAGAAAAATGCTCTTGAAGAAAGGAAATCAAAGAAGGTCAGCTTTAGAGATGATTCAAAGAAAAAGGCCAAAGATCCATATGACATGGAAGGTTTACAGAAAGTTCTTAAAACCATGTCAAATGAAATGGTCGAAATAAAAAAACAAGTAGCTGAAACTTCCACCAAGAAACCATTCCAGAATTTCAGAAAGAACCAAGTTGAATCTAAACCTCCTAATACAATCTCTAATGCAGAATCAGAAGAAGAGGAAGAAGAAGAAGATACATCTGTAGTATCAGATCAAGAGGACTAAAATGAAGAAATAGCTGAATTAAATGGAATGTGGGATTTTATTCTCCCTAATTCTGATAGTGAAGAAGCTATGCCTGTAAGTACTAGAAGTAAATCTACACCAGAACCAGTACAAACAGTTCCAAAAAAGAAAATTGCAACTCCAAGTACCAAATTCAAACCCACTGTAAAGAAAAATTCTCCATTACCTTCTCAAAATCAGCCATTTTCTTCTAATCCTCTCACATCGACAGCCAAAACTTTAGTAGTGTCAGAACCCATGGAATACAACATTGTCGAAGACATGAAAAATATCAAAGCCAACATTTCCTTACATGAACTCAGCAAACTAAAACACCAGCAAAAGTTGTTATTAAAAGAATTTAACACTACACCAATTGCTCCTGTACCAAGCGGTGTAGTGGCAAAGCAGCAAGAGGAACTGGTAAGCCATCCGATAAGGTAGATGCTACTAATACTGTGCTCATTGGGGAAAAGTCAAATTCTCAAACTCCTCCTTTTCTTTTGACTTATGAGATGTACAATAAAAATCTGCACAATTGTTTAATTGATTCTGGAGCTTCCTCCAATATAATGCCTACATCTGTCTGTGCTAAATTGAATATTGAACCACAGAAATCAGCAGTACATATTGTTCAGTTGGATCGATCCAAAGTTCAAGTGGTAGGAGAAATCAATTCAATCACAATCAGATTAGCTTCTGATCCTAGGATTGTCCAAAGAATTGATATTTTGATTGCTGACATTCCTGAATTCTATGGATTAATCTTGAGCAGGGACTGGTCTGCGAAACTTAATGGTTACATCTCGACTGATTATTCACACATGTGGCTTCCTTATAAAGGGAAACCAAATCAAATTAAAATTGAACGAGAAAAGCATATGACACACACTGTCACTGAATTTGAACAACCTAATGAACCGGTGGCATTTAACAACAATATTCTTGGAGGATATTCCGCTGAATCATTTCTTGGAAATTTCAAAGCTCCTCAGTCTCCTTTTTCTGTAAATACTTTTGTTTCTCAGATAGAGAATTTTTCAGAGTCTGATTCTTCCAGAATTGTAAATACTTCAGATTTAATTGTAGATAAGCCAATAGATAAGTCTTTATTTTGGTCGTTGTATTTTGATGGATCGAAGTCTAGTGATGGAGCTGGAGCTGGATGCATATTGATTGATCCGAATGGAGAGAAAACTATGTTATCATGCAGATTAGAATTTGAGTGTACTAACAATACTGCAAAATATGAAGCCTTGGTTCAAGGACTTTATAAAGCCATAGGGTTAGATGTTAAATACTTGAAAGTCTTTGGTGATTCTGAAATTGTAATCAAACAAGTTAGGAATACTATTCATTGCCTTTCAGGACATCTTAAACACTATCAAACCCTAGTACAAGATCTCACCACTCATTTTTTAGCATTTAATATTTCTCCTATTCCTAGGAATCAAAATACATCGGCTGACTTGTTAGCTAGTGTTGCATCTAAACTCCTACCTGCTGAAGACTGCAGTCCTGATAGGTTTTCTGTAGAATTGATCTTTCGTCCATCTGTCCCAGACAATGTCACAAACTGGAGAGTTTTCTATCATGATCAAGATATTTTAAATTTCATGACTTCAAACAAATCATATGATGATCAAATTATTGATGAAGAAGATCATGATTTACAAATTGCTTCAAAAAATAATGAAAATCCCATTCCGAAATCTGTTGTTAAATTGGAGGACTTATATGATATTAAGGACAGATTCAAGAAAGTTGTTAATACAAAACTTCAAAGTTCCACTTTGAAGTTTGAATTAGTAAATCTTGGTTCTGATTCTAAACCCCAAAACATTAATTTAGGACTCAATTTAACACCAGAGGAAAGAAGTGCATTCATTAAATTGCTGAACAAGTATAAAAAAAATTTTGCTTGGAATTATGATGATCTAAAAACATATGATACTTCGATTATTCAACACACGATTCCAATGCTTCCTGATGTTAAACCTGTTCAACAGAAACTGAGAAAAATCCATCCAAATCTCGAGAGTCAAATCAAATTAGAACTCAATAAACTTTTGAAAGCCAACATTATTTTTCCAGTCAGGCACTCTAATTGGGTTTCCAATATGGTACCTGTAAGAAAGAAGAATGGTGATATAAGAATCTGTATTGATTTTAGAAATCTAAACAAAGCATGTTTAAAAGACAATTTGCCATTGCCAACCATGGAACAGATACTTCAAAAGGTAGCTGGTTCTGAACTTATGTCTTTTCTCGATGGGTTTTCAGGGTATAATCAAGTTTTAGTTCACCCAGATGACAGATTGAAGACAACTTTCAGAACAAAATGGGGAACTTATGCTTATCATAAAATGCCTTTTGGTCTAATAAATGCAGGAGCAACTTTTCAAAGAGCCATGGACATTGCATTTAAAGGTCTGATCAATAAATCTGTTGTTGTTTATCTTGATGACATAACGGTATTTTCGAAAAAGAGAGCCAATCATCTACATGACTTAAGGAAAATTTTTGAAAGATGTAGAAGGTTTGGTATTTCCTTAAATCCAAAGAAATCTTTCTTTGCTTTCGATGAAGGAAAACTCTTAGGATTTGTTGTGTCAAAATATGGAATATATATTGATCCAGAAAGAGTAAAAGAAATTTCTGATATTTCTTTACCACATAACAAAAAATCCATGCAATCATTTCTTGGACAGATCAATTTTGTAAAAAGATTCATTCCCGATTTTTCTTTAATTGTTTTACCTATGCAAAATATGATCAAGAAGAATTCAATATTCAAATGGACGCATAAAGAAAAGGAAGCTTTTGATTCAATCAAACAAGCAATCATTAATGCACCAGCATTGAATACCCCGGATTTTTCTAAAGATTTTGTTTTGTATACTTTGGCCACTGAAACATCCTATGCAGCCGTTTTGACACAACTCAATGATCAAGAAATTGAAGCACCTATTTCTTTCTTTAGTTCAAATCTGCAAGGATCTGAGCTTAATTATTCTGATGTTGAAAAACAAGCCTTTGCTGTGTTTAAATCAATCAAACATTTCATACCTTTTCTCTTAAAAACACATACAAAAATCATTGTCCCATTCTCTGCAGTGAGGCAATTATTAATTCAGAGAGAAGTAGGAGAAAAGAGAGCTAACTGGGTAACAGCTTTGCAAGAATATGATGTTATTATTAAACCAGCCAAGATTGTTAGAGGACAAGGTTTTTGCAGATTATTGGCAGGATCTCATAACATACCATAGCATCAAGATTCAAATCAAGATATTCAAGTAAGTCAGATAAGTGTTACAGATGCTGATTCTCAGTATGCTGATCTCATCTATTACTTGAAAAATGGGTATGCTCCTTCTAATCACAGCTATAAGAGTAAACGCGCTTTAAGGTTAAAAGCTATTAAATATGAGATCATTGATAATGTGTTATTTAGAAAAAATTATGATTCAATTTTATTAAGATGTCTCGAAAAAACTGAAGCTGAAAAGGTTTTGCAGGAACTACATGATGGACCAGCAGGAGGTCATTTTGGAGGGGATACTACAGCTCACAAAATAATTCGCGCTGGTTATTACTGGCCTACCATTTTTAAAGACACACATGATTATGTAAGGAAGTGCCAAATTTGTCAGACTGCAAGTGGAAGACAAAGGAAACCAGTTTTTCCTTTGCAACCAGTAACTATTGAACAACCATTTGAACAATGGGGACTTGATATTATTGGTGAAATGGTACCTCATTCTTCCAAACAGCATAAGTACATCCTTACTGCAACTGATTACTTTACAAAATGGGTAGAGGCAATCCCATTGAAGGTAGCCAATTCTGATGCAATTATTGATTTCATAGATCAATTTATCATAACCAGGTTTGGTGTACCTCAAGCTCTTGTTTTTGATAATGCATCTTACTTTTCTGGTAATAGTTTAATTGAATTTGCAGTCAAAAGAGGTTTTAAATTAAAATATTCAACAAATTATTATCCACAAGGTAATGGTTTGGCTGAATCCACTAACAAAAACCTTATCAAAATCATTAAAAGAACCGTTGATCAAAATCCAAAGAATTGGCACAAATCTTTAATCTTTGCGTTATGGGCTTATCGTATCACTGAAAAAGCTTCGATAGGGACTTCACCTTTTAATCTGGTTTATGGAAAAGAAGCTATGATACCTTCAAATTTAACTCTTCCATCATTAGCCCTAGTGCAGTTTATTGAAGAAAATCCTTCATCATCTATTCAATTGAGATATGATCAAATCCTTAAACTAGAAGAAGATAGGGATAAAGCAAAAATTACTCATGAAAAACATCAACAGCTTGTAAAATCTTCTTTTGATGCAAGTTCTACCGGCTCAAAACTTTTATCAATTGGTGATTTCGTTTTGAAATGGGATAAAGCACACGAAGAAAAAGGTAAACATACCAAATTTCAGAAAATGTGGCTTGGACCATTTCAGATCGTTGAGAAGATAGGCTCAAATACATACATACTCCAAGATCTAACAGGTAAGAGAGAACCTCTTCCTGTAAACTGGCTTATCTTAAAGAAATTATTTTCCTAAGGAGGTAACCCCTTCTTAAACTATACATATTTCTTCTGCAGATTTTGATTGTTTTTGTTGTTACAAATAAAGGTCGTTAATAAGTCCCTGATTGACTGTTTACTATTTAAGAAAATTTCTTCGGAAAAATATTATAAATATTTATTTTATGTAAATAAGAATTTTTAAAGTAAATAATCATAGTTTTTGAATAGTTTAAAATAAGATGTTTAAACTTTGAAAAGATTATTTCAATCATTTACATGATCTTTTGAAATATTGAGGAAAATGTAAAATCATTAGAAGTTTATCAAGCAGAGAAAGGTTATTTGTAAAAGTAAAGTTTTTTCAAAGTTTTGGAACTCAAAAAACTCTGAAAATTGTCATCCATTGGTTCTTAAGGATAAAACTATTTCACCCCATCCATTTAAGTTGTGATTTTTTAGAATGTAATTCTAGGAAATTATACGAAAAATTTAAGAGATAAGAGGTCTCATTATGAGCCGGCTTACTATGTTCATAAGGAATGATAAAACTGACATTACCAATACTGCATACCAAAACAAGGTAATGGCTTATAAATATAAGACAAGGGGTCTCATCACGAGCCAGCTTGTTCAGTTTAATTATAACTAGTGAATGGCATTGTTATCAACTGGCCACCAAACCAGAACAATGGCTCTTAAAATAAAAAATAAATAAAAGACAAAAAAACATGAGATAAGAAATCTTATGAATTTATCTTTTAAAAGGTCATAATTTTAATTGGATGGGACAATGAATGGTTAATGGTTTAAAGGTAACCCTGTCGAGACTATAAACGTTTGCTGGCAGCAGAGGAAATACCTATGACAATAGAGTATATTATAAAACCAAAATTCGAAGAGATCCACTTACTTTATTATTAACACCAATCAAAGTTTGAGATAACCCAAAATGTTTTTATTTTTTCTCAAAGAACTAGAAAGAAATTATGAAATGATTTTTATTTTTCTTTCATAGTTACATTTTATTTTGAATAATTCTTAGATAAGTTTTCATCATCCTTAAAAAATTTTACTTACTAAAGATAGAATGTTCATTTTATTTTTCAGAGATAAATTTTTCTTCCAGTGAATCGCCAATTGTTGTGGCTAGCAACAACCTCCCCCTTTTTAATTAATATTAGTAATAATACTAAATAAAATGGGGACCCTTAGTTAAAATCCAAAAAAATCAATTAGGATTTGTTTCCTTTAGAAAATAAAATTTTCTATCATAAACCTACAAAAATCCCTTTGAGAGAATATTGCGAAAATATTAAGTTTATGATAGATTATAATAAAATTTTCTCTTGAAACGATATAACGCATCCATAACAAAGATAGTCTATACAAAAAGCATTGATCGCAGATCGCATAGCGCAGAAAATAGAGATGATTAACAAATATCTTTTACGCTATGATTTATTATGCGCTTTTGTGATTTTGCGATGATTTCATTTTGCGATTGTGCGCTTTTTGTGATTCTGCGCGTTTGCGATATGTGCTTTTATGATTTTTGCGATATGCGCTTTGCGCTATTACGCAGTTCCTGTTTTTGCGATAAGTTTTATGACTGTGATGATTTCATATCGCGATATTGTGACATTGCGATATTGCGATATTGCGCAGCAAATTGCACATTGTAATGTCGCAGATTCACATAAGCGTGCTATCCCGAGGCAATCTTCCCATGTGTCAAATCCATTATGCACTTTAATGACTATATTAAATGATTGGAGTAATTATTAATGTGAAAAGAGATTGTGTTTAGATTGGAAGTCGTTTCATAATTTAAATATTATATTTCATCCGCGTTCATATTCAAAACAGTCTCGTCACCTTTCTATTATCATTACTCTCATTTATTCGCAAAACGTAGGCACGAAGGAGCGGATCACTATACAAGGCTTCCACTATACATTATGGGTAAGAAGGAGAAGAGCTCAAGTTCTAAGAACAAAGAAATGGCTTCGCTATACGCAGACACCACCTATAACAAGGATGTCGGCATATCCACTTGGGAAGGAATGTACAATCTGTTAGAAGATGAAAACCCTGTGGTGATAAAAGTTGTAGCTACAGCAGATTCAAAAGATTCGTCTGAAGCAAATCTTAGAGACTTGGCTTGCTCATTTCTGCATAGAATAGCAGCAAGGCCAAGGATTCTCCCATACACAGACATGGTGAGATGGGTCCTAGACAGCGCTGATATTTCAGAAAGGCAATTCAAGACTCCATCTGAAGAGCTAATTGGGTCATTTACCATAGAAGATGTGAGATTAATGTATAAGCTGCCAGAACCATAGGCGACTTACAACAAAAAATTCATGGAAGATTTTGCCAGAGAACACGCAAATTTGGCAGAATGCACAAAGGAATGGACCAAAAGAGATGAACCATTGAAGAAAAACAAGCACGGGTGGACAGTACCAAAAAAGGATGTTTTAGACACTGTTTACAAGTTTGAATATCCAAGGGGGAAATTTGACACAGTTTCTGCCACAAGATAAGGTATGTGAGTTTGCCAAAATTATCCTCTATAGAGCTTTTGGAGGTTGACAAAGAAGTTGTTGGAGGTCAAGAGTTCTCAGAGAAACACAAAGCTCCTCTTGAGAAAAGTCAGGAGTTGAAAAGACTTGAAATAACTGTCAGATAAAATGAAGAAACATTAACTAAATTCAAAGCATCTGATATTGAGTAGAGAAAAAGATGTAGAGCGTGTTCAGCACAGAGGAAAATTACTGCAAAAGGTCAAATCGATTAAAAAGAAACTACTCTGGCTACACAAGAGCGGAAAGGGGCAACAGGGAAAATTGTTTCTACGCTTGCCAACTCTGTCTTTTAAAGACAGCTGAATTCTGAAGTCGGTTAACCGCATCTTCTCAAAACTATGCTAGATGCCTGCAAGAGCAAAGATCAAGTTTATAGCTAGATAGATTTAGTTTTAATTTCACTGTATTTTAGCCTAGGAAAAGGACGGTCATTAAACCGAATCCTTAATTTTTGTAATAAACGATTTTTAGAGTTAGTTAAAGTAGTATTTAAACCCCTCTCATGTGGAGAGACAAGGGTCCTGGATCTTAATACTGTGAGACTTGGAGATTACATTTCTGTACTCCATTGTATTATATATTTTTTGAAAAGGATCACATCTGGTGATTTTTATGCGAAATTATCTTTGAAGTGTTGCATTTCTGTACCTTTAGAATTCGATTTTGCATTATAATTGCTGGATAGAGTATCAGATTGCATCCGGAAGTCATCAAGATGAACAAGGTATTTCTATCTGTTTGCTGTTGATTTCTGTTGTTGTATGATATTCGTTTTAAGATTGCTATCATTTATATGTATTTGTTTTCACAACGCTCTCTTTTATATATCATTTCTGAGTATAATTGAAACGTTATTTTTCATAATTACATGTAAATGGTATACAATGATGAATGCAATATGCTATTATAACTCTGTTTAATTTCTTAAACAGAGTTACCTTTATTTGTTTCTGCACATTTCAATTTGATTAATAATATAACATTTTCATGGTTATTGTTGGATTGAAACAATCTTAAGTTGTATTCACATGTTATTACCCGGGTTAGTATTAGAATTTCTTTATCAATATTTAGCTTAGATTAGATAGTTTTATTTTAGTTAATTTAGTCTCATTTCCACCCACCCAATCCAATCCATTTAGTTATAAGGAAACTGGTCCTTTAAATCCAGTCGGAGCCACCATACCAAACGGAAAAGGAGTTGTCCTAAGGTCCCAACCGGGTGGTTATCCCCGATGTTTGAAGCAGATATTTTCTAGGCTTCAACACAGCACTAGCACTACAGTTATTGCTCCTGATAAAATAGTTCCTGAACCTGTACATAGTGAAAAAATACAAACTGATTCAGCCACTAAGGCAGTGGCTAACAAAACAGAGTTAAACATTCCAAAGAGTCAGTCCACTTTCAATTTGGAGAGTGAGATTTCAAAAATCAAAATCTCTGTCCCACTTTCTGAGCTGGCCACTCAAGATGTATATAGAGGCCAAATTTTGAAAGCCTTTAATTTAGAGGAAAGAAATGATACTGTAAATCTCAATGATGATCAACCTGCCCTCCTGTTTGGTCCTAAGATTGAGGGAAAATTTTAGGAGGGGGTAGTACCCTTTTTTTATATCAGTCTCAACATTCATGACAAGATTCTGCATAATGCCATGTATGATTCTGGAGCATCACACAATTTAATGCTTAAAGTAGTAATGGAACAATTAGGCCTAGAAATCACCAGACCTTACAAAGACTTATATTCATTTGACTCTAATAGAGTAAAATGCGTAGGCCTGATTAAATACTTATGCGTGAGTCTTACCCAGATTCCTGCTAAATGCATGGTCATGGATATTGTGGTGGTAGATGTACCACCCAAACATGGCATGTTGTTATCTAGATCATGGGGAGCCAAGCCATCCATCTCGACCATCCAACAGCTCCACACTCTCCCCTCATCATCCAACCTCCCACCCATTCATCCGCGCAAATCAATCTACACCATAGATCTTATGGATCTAACGGTTCCTATTTAACCCGACAGCCAACCCTGCCGATCGACCATCCCACTACCAAAAAAAAGAGCTGATGTCATACTCTGGACCGACCCCCATTATTCAAACACCTGTCCAATCTTTGGCTGCCACCTGGCTTCCACTATCACCTTCCACCTCGCACCTTCCCCCGACACGTTCATTTTCCACCGTAGATCTGGAGCTCCCAGATCTAATGGTCCAGAAACGATATCGCGTGGATTTCGCCTCCAAGGGTTAACGCGTGTTTCCAACATGAAACCGGTGGTTTCATAAAGAACACATGTCACCATTTTTATGGAATCGCGTTACCCTGGGAAAATATGCTAACCGCTCATGGGCAGTGTGAAAACCACCAATGGTTTTTGCAAAACCACTCTCACCCATTTCTTCATGGTTTTCTCCATAAAAATCACTCTGCACATTCATTTCCTCCTCACTACTCCTTACGCCCTCATAAACCTCTGAAAATCATTAAACCACAAAAAACATAGGGTTTCATTAATTATTTTGTTTATTTTGTAGGTTTGATGGTGCCCCAAGTCCAAGGGGCCATCCCACAGTCGAGGTCAAGATTCATGGCCTTAGGATAACTCTGAGAGTTTGAAACGAAAAGGGATGGGATTGTATAAAGGTTCAAACCCTTGACGGGTTATGAAAACTTCCAGCGCATAAAGAAACCCCTGCACACAAACAAGAACACACATTCAAGGAAAAAGATTAATAAATGAAGTAGTTATGAAGAAGCAGAAATAGAAAAAGGCAGATTAAGAAGAGAACATAGTTAAAGATAGGTGGAAGAAGTTTAAAAAGGTTTGGAAGAAGATAAAGGAATAGAACAAATGATTTAAGAAGTGATAAATCAAAAGACAGCAAAGAAGATTAATTAAAAAAGCAGATCAAGGCAAATTAGGCCTAAAGAGCAGTTTTATAATTAAATCAAGAAAACTTAGGCTTAAAGATAGCCTCGGATACATCAAAGGAGCATTTATTCACTTGGTAAATCAAAATTGACACCTTTCACTTACTTTATGTCTCAAAAGACAAATAAATAGTTATTACACTAAAGAAGATATTATAAACTGTCAAAACAGTTAATATAAAGACAGAAAAAGGCCTCAAAGTCAATCTTTTCAGCTATTTCATCCTCAGGGAGTAAAAACATATTTATTACACAGAGAAGTAGTTGAGAGACATTCCTACATGATGCCTTGCATGGTTTTAAAGGATAGGAGTGCATTTACTATGTCATTTATAACATTTTAAACCCTAGATGGTTTCACCTCCTCATTTGCAGCATAAATACTGCTTTCGAACACATTGTATGTTGGGCATTTTGATAACTCTTTGAAGTAATACATAGTTCTGCTGAAATTGAAAGAAATTTGATGTTCTGAAACCCGTGCATGTTTTGACATGTTTGTGGATGGAGAAAGCTCTGTCATTGGATCCCTGAGCTTGGTTGTTGGTGAAGTATTCTAAATTGTTGATGTTTTTCCTATTTTCCATTGTGTTTTCTTCATTTTCTTGCTTATAGTAGAGTAAAAATTTTAGGCTAAGAAGTGTATCCTAGAAGCACCTTAGACATATTTACTCTTCACTGTCTTTATGTTTTCATCTGCTGGAGGTTTTATTAAGTAGTTTGAATGCTTTTCAACCCTTATGGTTGTTTATTTCCTAAATATTTCAATATAGTGGCCTCAAGAATGATTTATGGTTTTCCCTGCTTGCTTGTTGCTATTTAAAAATTGTTTTTGAAGTCTCCCTTCAAAGTACCATTGTCCAAAGTCTGCCAAAGAGGTATGTTTTGTTCATACCCTTTGTACTTGCTCAAATAAATTGTTTTGAAGGTCTTTATATCTGTAATCTCAGATATCTAGGAGTTCCCTCTTCTTTGAATGCAGTTATTTGTGAATATTAAATGTTTTCTTACCCTTGAAAATGAAATATTTGATGAAATAGAGCATTCCTCAACTCCTATATTTCATTTTGAAAGTTTGCCTTGAAATGGTTTTTTTTTTAAGTGTGATTTGTATAATTCATTGTTAGCCCTGTCTATAAAATACTTATTCATGTTCAAATTATGTTTTAAGTCCCTTTGTTGAGAAGTACATATAATTAAGGATTCTTAAATGCCCTTATTTCTACTTTTCATTCTAAACCATTGATGTCATTTCATTTCACCTAAAAAAATTGTAGATCCAATAGCCAATTTATATTTGCCCTTTGATACCCCTAGTTCATCTACAAACTTGTTACAAACTTCTACTTGACTCCATTGCCCAATGACTTAGAGATTTCCCCTTTTCTATCTATGCTGCCTAGATAATCATGTCCCACCAAACAATCAAACAAACTCATGCTTAATAACTAGCCTAAAATCAACCTTTTACAAGCAAACAAGTCATATCTTATAAACAAATTGAGAGATCCCTCTCTGAGACTAGGAGGGCTAAATCCTAGAGCACTAAAGACTGGTTTATGTGTTTCCTTGTCATTTAGTATTCCAATATACAAAATCACAGGACCCCAACATTCTAGCGATCACGGTGGGACCTTTTTGAGTAAATGTCCTTAAAAAAAACACTCAGTATTCATTCAAGTGAAGTATAGCTTCTTCAAGCACTACCAGCATAATGGTAATCATGATAGGATCTGTCTGAATCAGTGGCAATCTAAGAAAACCCTTAGGCTTCTAAGAGACCCTTATCAAACCTTGAAGAAATCAGCCAGTAAACCATAGAGTAGACTTTGTTTGTTTCACCACCTTAGCTAAGTGTTGAATCAGGTATAGGACACTCTCATAACCAAAGAACCACATAAAAAACTCAGAAAAACCCAAAACTTTTCATATTGGTTTTCAAATAAACCATTGGTGGTGGACCATAAAACATTTTACCTTCAAAAAAGCTAAAAATTTCCACCTGGCAACTCCACTAGCCCCAATAGGCCTATTACCTCACTATTACTCCATATTTCCTTAGGACTATGTTAACCAGCCATGAGAAAGTTTAGAAACCTAGTTCTCTATTATAGAAATCATTATGAGAGGAAAAATATCAAAAAACAGTCTTAAAAACTTCCAACCTCTCTAAATTTTGGAAAACTAAAATCCGGCTTCACATAGGGTCCATACTAGATCCCATCCAGATCCTAACCCTCCTACCATAGTTAACAGTCCAGAAAGGATTTTGTGGCAGAATTTTAAACCTAGAAAAACAACTACTAATAGGACCATCCTAAGAACAAGATCTATCCCTGCAAGACTTACAATCCTGAAAGACCCTCACTTTGACTTACCTTACAGAAAGAACCTATTCAGAAATAAATCTCAAAGTGATTTAAACCAAGCTGACTTTGAAATCACAAATTTGCAATAGAGCTTTAGCAGAGAAGCTTCACCTTCTACTCCACCTTATTCTTAGTTTCTTCATCATTTCAACTCCTTCCATAACAAATCTGCTCATCATCGGTTTGCTGGTCCAAGTGTTTCTTCTACTCCTATCCACACATCCACTATTCAAAACACTCCATTTCACCCCACTTTCCCTCTTGTTAATCCACCTCTTGTAAATCCCCCATTATTTCCTATCATGGAAGCATGGTATGCCCCACTAGTGTTACCACAACCTTTGGTTCCCCTACCCAATGATTAACAATCCAAAATTCCCCATTTCACTGGAAATGAACCTACTAATTCCCAACAGCATGTAGATAAAATGAATGACGCTTTTTATTACATGGAAATAGAAGAAGAGACCATTAAGATGAGAATTTTTGCTCAAAGTTTAGGAGGAGAAGCCAAGAAATGGTTTAAGGGCTTAACTCCTCACAGAATAAATGATCTCCCTTCTTTATATCAAAAATTCATAAAAAATGGGAATTAGGAAGAACCCTATCCAAATCCTTTCAGAATATACCAATCTCAAAAGAAACAGTGGGGAAGGTGTCCAAGAATATTGCATTAGATTCAATAGTGTTTATAATGCACTTCCTCTAGACATGAAACCTCCATTAGGCTTAGCCTTGGTAAAATTTCCAGAGGGATTTGATCCTGAAATGGCCTACCAGCTAAGAGAAAGAGACCCCTCAACTCTAGAAGATATGCAGAGGGGAGCCTTAAGTGTAGAAGCAAATTTGATTGAGAAAAGAGCTAGGTTTGAAGCAGAGAAAAGAGTTACATACAGGGATGATACAATACTATCAACCTCATCATCATATACTAAAATTGATAACTTAGTGAAGCTAATGGAGAGAATGCTTGAAAAGATAAATCTAAATGATAGAGTACCCCCTAGAGAAAACCAAAACAACCCCCAAAATAGAAATAGAAATACAAATTTTAGAAGAGACCCTAATCAAGATAGGCAAAGAGATAATGACCAATAGATTAGGCCTACCTTTCAACAAAACTATATTGATCAAGAAGAAGAAAGGGAAGTTGAAAGGTTGGAAGAAAATCATGTGAATCTGATAGGATCTGACAGTGAGACTCATTTTTTCTCACTGAAGAATAACAAGGATTCTTCTTTTTAGAACAAATTGAAAACAACCATGAAGATTCTGAAGATTACAAACTAGGGTTTGAAAATGCAATCATGTAGGTACACAAACAATATAATCTTAGAAGCAAAGGGAGTCCAGAGATTTCTAATGACAAAAACACTAGTACTGTTGTTAAGAAAACTTCAGAAAATCAGCCCAAAAAGACAACCAGTAACATCAACACTGTGGCCAAGAAAACTGATATAAATAAAGACAAAAACAGTCAGCAAAGTGTTGAACAAAGCTTCCCTAGTACTTTTTCTAGTGGCCCTAACAAATATGTCCCAAATAGCAGTCCAAATAAAATCAGCAAATCAGAATTGCTGAAAGAATTGTAAATGACAAAACAAATATAAATATGTCAAGAACAATAGTTCCTTTCAGCCTTGAATGAAAATTTCCAAAATCAAAATCACCATACCCTTAGCTGAACTAGTAACTCAGAATGTATATAAAAATCAAGTTTTGAAAGCTTTGAATATAGGCAGTGACACTGATACTTTAAACTTGACGTATGATAAACTTGAGTTATTGTTTGGTCCTGAAGTTGAAGTAAAATACCAAGAAGGGGATGTCCCTCCCTTCTATGTCAGCCTGAATATACATGACAAAATATTGCATAATGCCATGCTAGACTCAAGTGCTTCACACAATCTTATGCCCAAAGTAGTAATGGAAAGCCTAGGCTTAGAAATTACTAAACCATAAAAATACCTATACTCCTTTGATTCAAGCAGGGTCAAATGCTTAGGCCTAATTAAAGATTTTTGTGTCAACTTGGCACAAATTCCTGCTAAGAGTCTAGTAATGGACATAGTAGTAGTTGACATTCCCCCTAAGTATGGCATGCTTCTATCTATATCATGGGGAGCCAAACTTCAGGGGAGCCTTCAAATGGACATGTCTTATGCCACCATCCCAGTATTTAACCAAACTAGAAGACTATACAGGGAATCCCACATGAAATACATGGTGAGCAACATAGATAGACCAAACAATTCTCCCATTTACTCCATCCATTCAAATTTGGATTCCTTTATCTTATATAATGAAGATGAAATCAGCCAACAAGAAAAGGAAAACAAATGAGAATTTAGTCTACCGAAATAGTCAAATCTGCCATCAATTCAAGAAAAGAATAGTTCAGATTTTAGCAGCCTTGAACAGCAGAAAGAAAATGAAAATGAGATTGAAATACCTTGGAAAATAAACTTTGATGGCTCTTGTAGAAAATTAAGTGTAGGGGCTAGTGTATGAATACATAACACAAACAAAGGAGTTTCCTATAAACTGGACTTTCCATGCACAAATAACATTGCTGAATATGAAGCCCTACTTATTGGCCTACACTTACTCAAAGATTTAGGAGCCAAAAGAATATCAATCCAAGGGGATTCTGAGCTAATTATCAGACAAATCAAAGGGGAATATTCAACAAAAAACCCAAAACTCAGAGAATATAGAAATGCTGCCCTTGATCTCCTAAAAACCTTTGAAAAATATGAACTCATTTTCATTCCAAGAGCTGAAAATCATCTAGCAAATGAACTTGCCTTTTCTACAAGTAATTGCCAAATACCACAGACAAATGAACAATCTGATATAAAGGTAAAAAAAATACCTGCAATACCTGACAATGAAGATTATTGGCAAGTGTTTGAAGGAGACAAACACATAGATGATTTTCTGCAATCAAAGAATGACTTTGCCATGACAACACCTATTTCAAGCCATGAGGAAAACTGTTTTAATGAAGAACAAAACCCTGAAACAGATCTGTCTTTCCCTGTTGATATAAACCATTTTAAACATCCTTTTAAAGCAAAAATAGTTGACAATGCAGACCAAAAAGACCTGGAATTTTTACAATGTAAAAATGATACAATTCCAAGAGGTCTTACACCATTAGAACAAATTTTTGATTTCAATGATGTAGCCAAAGAACCAAGAGTGGAGCCTATAGAAACAAACATAGAAGAACATAAAATAGGCAGCCTAATAGACCCCAAAATGATAAAGTTATCCAGCACTCTCCCAGCTCATATCAAACACCAATACATAGAAATTTTCAAAGAATTTAAAGATGTGTTTGCATGGGGATACAAGGATCTAAAATCATATGATACCAACATCATTCAACACAAAATTCCTCCTAAGGAAAATCAAAAATATTTCAAATAAAAACTTAGAAGGATAATCCCTGTTTTATTACCTTTAGTTGAGAAAAAGATTAAGAAGATGTATGATTCTGGGATCATAGTTCCCATCAGGTATTCAGAATGGGTTTCCACCTTAGTACATGTTAGGAAAAATACTGGGGAAATTAGGCTTTGCATCGATTTCAAAAATCTAAATAGATCCTCCCTTAAAGATAACTATCCCTTGCCAAAAATGGATCATATACTTCAAAGGGTGGTTGGGTCTAAAATAATTTCACTGCTGGATGGGTTCTCAGGTTACAATCAGGTTTTAGTACTCCCAAGTGACCAACATAAAACTGCTTTTACTACACCTTGGGGTACATTCATGTATGTCAAAATACCATTTGGTTTAATGAATGGAGGGGCCACCTTCCAAAGGGCTATGGACATAGCCTTTTCGGAAGACATAGGGTATTTTATAATCATTTACCTTGATGACATTACTTCTTTCTCTAAAACTGATGAAGAACACTTGATTCATTTAAGAAAAGTTTTTGAGAAATGTAGGAAATATTGCTTATCTTTGAATCCAAAAAAGACACTCTTTGGTCTCCAAGAAGGAAAGATTCTTTGCCACATAATTTCTGAAGAGGGAATCAAAGTAGACCCTAAAAGGATTGATGGCATATTGAAAATCAGCCATCCTAGAAACCTCAAAGAATTACAATATTTCATTGGGAAGATAAATTTTTTAAGGAGATTCATCCCCAACCTTGCTGAGCTATTAAGAAATATTACAAACATTCTTAAGAAAGAGATAGGTGTTAAATGGAAAATACAGGCTAAACAGTGATTTGAACTAGTAAAATAAGCTTTAACTCAAACACCGGTTCTCATAAGTCCTAATTTCACCAAAGATTTCTATATCTTTTCCTTTGCATCTAAACATACAATAGCTGCAATGTTATTGCAAAAGAATGACATGGGGCATGAACAACCAATATCGTTTTTTAGTAGGGCCTTAAGATATGCTCCACTCAAGTATAACATCATGGAGAAACAAGCCTTAGCCTTGGTAAAAGAATTGAAAGACTTTAGAGTCTATATTTTGCATTCTCACATCATTGCTTTTGTCCCACATACTGTTGTCAAGGATATTCTAAATCAAGACCCTGATGGTAAAAGGGGAAAATTGATTGCCATTATTCTAGAATATGACTTATAAATCAGGCCTACCAAACTAATCAAAGGGTAGGGATTAGAAAAACTCATCGCTGATTCAAACTTCCAAGCACTAGATATGAATATGGTTGATGTCTTAGAAGAAACAAAAGAATTCATAGCTCCATTTATTGAAGAGACTTTTGTGAATTCACCTTGGTATGATGATATCATCTATGTGCTACTTTATCTGAATACCCCTCCTTCTCTTTCTAAAAATAAAGCTAGATTTTTCAAGCAGAAGGCCTTAAACTATTGCATACTATATGGGGTTTTATATTGGAAGAATGTTGTTGGAATATTGCTTAAATGTTTGCTTGAGGTTGATACAGGAAAAATCATGCGTGAGCTGCATGAGGGAGAATGTAGAGGACATCTATACTAGAAGACTACAGCAAATAAAATCCTCAGATCTGGTTAATATTGGCCCACCCTTTTCCCAGATACTCGGAAACTTGTCATGTCTTGTCGTAAGTGTCAAATTTTTGATGGAAAGAGAAAACTCCTACCTTTACCCTTACATCCCATCAGTGTTGAGGCTCCTTTCCAACAATGGGGCTTGGACTTCATTGGGGAAATTCACCCATATTCATCAACCCAACAGAAGTGGATCCTCACTGCTACTGATTATTTTACCAAATGGATAGAAGCCATACCTTCTAGGAATGCTACTAACTTTGTCATTATCAAGTTCCTTGAAACCAATATACTATCCAGATTTGGTTGTCCTAGAAAAATTATCACAGACAATGTTGCTACCTTCAAGTCTAAAAGAATGGTTGACTTCTGCCATAAGTATCATATTACATTGGGTCATTCCACTGCCTACTATCCTCAAGGAAATGGATTAGCTGAATCCTCCAACAAAAACCTTATCAATATTATCAAAAAACTGTTGGAGTAGAATCAGAAATCATGGCATAGTAAGCTTATTCATGCTTTATGGGCTGATAGATTAACCACCAAAAATTCAATAAATATGTCCCCCTATCAGCTGGTTTATGGCATGGATGTAGTCTTGCCAACATCTTTAGGAGTTCCAGTCATGAAACTCCTCCAAGAAGTACAATCTGAGGAAAATGATATGCAGAGAAGAATCAATCAGACCATTCATTTACAACAGTCCATAGAGGAAGTGTACAAGAGAACATAAACAATCCAAGAAAGCATCAAGAAATTATTTGAAAAGAGGACTAAAAAAAATGATTTCCAAGTTGGAAATGTAGTTCTAAAGTGGGATTCTAGAAGGGAAGAAAAGGGAAAACATGGAAAATTTGAAAATATGTGGAAAGGGCCCTACATTATTCAATATATCAGGGGTCGCAATACATTCCTTCTGCAAGATCTGAATGGAGAAGATTTATTTGGAGGTCCTGTCAATGGCAGGATGCTCAAACACTATTTCTGCCAAGAGTCCTAAATTTCAAAGCTTTTATTTTTTACTGTATATAACATTGCTTCTCAAATTTGAAAAAAGAAAAAACACAAAAACAATAGAAAAATAAAAGAGGGCAGATTCAAAAGAGGTACAACCCCATACCCAAAAAAGAGAAAATCTGAAAGTGTGCAAGCTTAAATGCCACTACTAAAAGAAAACACTGTTATTTAGTCATATAGGCTAGTCATGACTAGATAGATTTCAATTTACTGTTAATAGGTTAGTGAATCAGATTTTCCAAACAATTTAATCTTGGCTTATTAGTAGAATAGATTAGGGTAGAAATGAAATGGTTCTAACAAGCTCAAAATCTGAACCAAGAAAAGGAAAAATACAACTCTAAATAGATCAAAACCAGAGCTGGAAAAATAATAGAAGGATGTGCATAATTTTCAGATCTTAAGCCTTCACAGTTTTTTTTTTAATTTTCTGCAAATAAAATCTATGTGAAGCTTGTACATACAACCATAGACACCATAGCAAACTAGACAGTCTAATCCTGATTTGACTATGTTTAAATTTCCCGTTTTAGAAGTAGAGAATAAAATTTTTCAAACAGCTTAATCTTGACAGATAGTAGCTTAGGTAGAGAAATAAAGAGTTCAACAGTTTAATCTGGACTTTTGGAAGAAATAAGGATAGGATTAGATAGTTTATTTTTTTTTCAGAAATTGAAAGTCAAAGAGTTTGCTAGTTCAAATGCACTCAAAGGAAGAATAAAAAATGCTAGGGCAAGTAGTATTGGGTAGGTAGAGATATTGTTTTGAAGAAATTACATGTTGCAGATTGATAAAAGTTGTCCTTCTCATAGAAAGATCGACAAGAAAAAAAAAAAGAGAGAGAAAAATATGCCCGATGGATAAGGCACTAGTCTGCTGAAATCCAGAGATTGATAAATTGGAGGTTCTGGACACCTAGAAGGACAACTTTCCTCCCTAATTGGAGCCACTGTTACTCATCCATAATTTTGACTTTCTCCAAAGATTACTAAATTTGACAATCCCAGATTTCTAGAAACAATATTGCAAAAATATTGTGAATTCTAGAAATATCACAGCCTTCATTATCCTAAGTCTATCAGTTTACCAAAAATATCCATCTATGCCTCCCAAAAATATCACCCTTCTGTCTTAAAAGAAGCTTATTTCAGGCTATGTATGCCCATTTTCACTCATTTTCACTTATCCAAACAGTCATTTTTTCCCTGCTAAAAAGTCCTTTTTTCCTTTTCATTACCCTTCATTTCCCTCTAAAAACCCCATTTTTTCCTTCACTAAATCCCTCATTTACCCATAAAAAACCCTTTAAACCATTAAACTCACTTTTTTTTGGTTTAAACATCCCTTGCTAACTTACCGAAACCTTCAAAAGGCTCAAAAACTCCCTTTTTAGCCTTATAACTGCCTACTTTTGACATAACGCCTTAAGCGCCTTTTTTTTTTAAAACTGTCTGCCCCTTCCACATATAACCAAGAGCCATGACCATGAGTTAAAGTCCGCTATCCCCTTATCTCTCCACTCCTGGTCCCTTATTCCTCCACGGGACCATGCCCCAGCCCCTCTTCTTAAGCCCCCTTCCTTTTTTCTTTTCCCCGTGCCTGTGTTATTCCTTGATGGATCTCAGTCATCCATCCCAACCATCCATTGGCTCCACACTCTCCCCTCATCATCCAACCTCCCACCCATTCATCCCCACAAATAAATCTACACCATAGATCTTATGGATCTAATGGTTCTTGTTTAACCCGATAGCCAACCCTACCGATCGACCATCCCGCCACCAAACAAAAGAGCTGACGTCATACTCTGGACCCACCCCCCATTATTCAAACACCCATCCAATCTCTGGCTGCCACCTGGCTTCCACTATACCTTTCCACCTCACACTTCCCTCGACGCTTTCATCGCCCATCATAGATCTGGAGCTCCCAAATCTAACGGTCCAGAAACGATATCGCGTGGATTTTTCCTCCGAGGGTTAACACGCATTTCCAATGTGAAACTGGCGGTTTCATAAAGGACACGCATCACCATTTGTATGGAATCGCGTTCCCCGGGGCAAAACTGCTAACCTCTCATGGGCAACGTGAAAACCACCAGTGGTTTTTGCAAAACCACTCTCACCCAAATTTCGCTCCAAAACTACTTTGAAACCCATTTCTTCGCGGTTTTCTCCATAAAAACCCTTTTGCGCATTCATTTCCTCCTCACTTCTCCTTACGCCCTCATAAACCTCTAAAAAGCAGTAAACCACAAAAAACGCAGGGTTTCATTAATTAATTATTTTATTTTGCAAGTTTGATGGCACCCCAAGCCAAAGGGGCCATCCCACAGTCGAGGTCAAGATTCATGATCTCGGGATAACTCTGAGCATCTGAAATGAAAAGGGATGGGGTTGTATAAACATTCAAACCCTCGACGGGTTATGAAAACTTCCAGCTCATAAAGAAACCCCTGCACACAAACAAGAACATAGAGTCAAGGATAAAGATTAAGAGATAAATCCATTATGAAGAAGCAGAAATAGAAAAAGGCAGATTAAGAAGAGAACACAGTTAAAGACAGGTGGAAGAAGTTTAAAAAGGTCCAAAAGGAGATAAAGGAATAGAACAAATGATTTAAGAAGTGATAAAGCAAAAGACAGCAAAGAAGATTAATTAAAAAAGTAGATCAATGCAAATTAGGACTAAAGAGCACTTTTATAATTAAATCAAGAAAACTTAGGCTTAAAGATAGCCTCGGATACATCAAAAGAGTAGTTATTCACTTGATAAATCAAAATTGACACCTTTCACTTACTTTATGTCTCAAAAGACAAATAAACAGTTATTACAGTAAAGAAGATATTATAAATTGTTAGAACAGATAATATAAAGACAGAAAAAGGCCTCAAAGTCAATATTTTCAGCTATTTCATCCTCAGGGAGTAAAGACGGATTTATTACATAGAGAAGTAGTTGAGAGACATTCCTACCTTATCCCTTGCATGGTTTTTAAGGATAGGAGTGCATTTACTGTTATTTATAACATTTTAAACCTTATATGGTTCCACCTACTCATTTCCAACATAAATACTGCATTCGAACTCATTGTATGTTGGGCGTTTTGATAACTCTTTGAAGTAATACATAGTTCCGCTAAAATTGAAAGAAATTTGATGTTCTGGAACCTGTGGATGTTTTGACCTATTTGTGGATGGAGAAAGCTCTGCCATTGGATCCTTGAGCTTGGATGTTGGTGAGTTATTCTAAATTGTTGATGCTTTTCCTGTTTTCCATTCTATTTTCATCATTTTCTTGCTTACAGTAGAGTAAAAATTTTAGGCTAACAAATGTCTCCTAGAAGCACCTTAGACCTGTTTACTCTTCATTGTCTTTATTTTTTCATCTGCTGAAGGTTTTATTAAGTATTTTGACTACTTTTCAACCCTTATTCTTATCTATTTCCTAAATAGTTCAATACAGTGGCCTCAAGAATGATTTATGGTTTTCCCTGCTTGCTTGTTGCTATTTAAAAACTGTTTTTGAAGTCTCCCTTCAAAATACCATTGTCCAAAGTCTTCCAAAGAGGTTTGTTTTGATCATATGCTTTGTACTTGCTGAAATAAATTGTTTTGAAGGTCTTTATAGTTGTAATCCCAGATGTCTATGAGTTCCCTCTTCTTTGAATGCACTTATTTGTGAACCTTGAATGTTTTCTTACCCTTGAAAGTGAAATCTTTGATTAAATAGAGCATTCCTCAACTCCTAGATTTCATTTTGAAAGTTTGTCTTGAAATGGTTATTTGCTGAAGTATGATTTGTAGAATCCATGGTTAGCCTTGTCTATAAAATACTTCTTCATGTTCAAATGATGTTTTAAGTCCCTTTGTTGAGAAGTACATATAATTAAGGATTCTTAACTACCCTTAGTTCTACTTTTCATTCTTAACCATTGATGTTCATTTCATTTCACCTGAAAAAATTGTAGATCCAATAGCCAAGTTAGATTTTCCCTTTGATACCCCTAATTCATCTACAAACTTGTTACAAACTTCTACTTGACTCCATTGCCCAATGACTTATAGATTTCCCCTTTTCTATCTATGCTTCTTAGATCATCATGTCCCACCAAAAAGTCAAACAAACACATGCTTAATAACTAGCCTAAAATCAACCTTTTACAAGAAAACAAGTCATATCTTATAAACAAATTGAGAGATCACTCTCCGATACTAGGAGGGCTATATCCTAGAGCTCTAAAGACTAGTTTATGTGTTGCCTTGTCATTTAGTATGTCAATCTGCTAAATCACGGGATCCCAACACCCTGTACAGAAATTATCTGCAAATGAATCTTAAAAACAGAAAATAAACAATAGCAAGAGAATAAAACATAAAACAGATAAACACAGAGATTTTCCCCTGGATCCCAAATCGGGATGACCAACTTGATTTTTCATTATATTCCTTTTATTCTTACAACACATATATATACATGTCGAAGCATACATAAACCCCAATCCAGTAACCCTCAATTAGAACATAACCATAGTTCCCTTGACTAGATCTACAAAATACCAAGGGTCGAAAACCATCATGCCCCAAAACCATGTGCAAACCCATGCACAAAACCATTGGCGGATCCGCCCACCGGAAAATAAGGACCAAAAAATATTTCCCTGGGCACTACCATGGACCTAGACAAGGGGGGCTGCTACCCCCCCGTGACCCCCCTGTTGCACCCGGTGCAATGTACAGGGGGGATATCGCCCCCCTTGTGACCCCCCCCCCCCCCAACGCGTGACTAGTCATGGAAAGAATATAACAAATACCCAACATTCTCCCACTTGTTGTTTTCTTTCTCCAGGGGGCCACAAGAGAGCTGAGTCATTAGCCCAGCTTTGCAACACCAATTATTTCTCTACACCAAGAGAAATTCTGAGTGCTCACAGACTTCGTCAATGCATCTGCAACATTATTCAAGGTGTCCACCTTTACCAGCAACACCCTTTTAGCCTCAACCATATATCTCACAGTGATATTGAACATCAATGTGCTTTGTCTTTGAATGATAAGCAGGGTTATTAGCCAAGAAAATTTCACTTTGGTTGTCATAGTCTATCCTTATCGCTTGTTGCGCCAACCCCATACTTGAACACAATATCTACAAAAAGACTGTGTCCTTGATTGCATGAGTGGCTGCCATGTATTCTACCTCTATAGTTGAAAGAACCACTACAAACTATCTTTTACTCATCCAATTCACTGCACCTCCAAATAGGTTAAACACATACCCACTTGTATATCTTCTTTGTTCCATATCTCCAACCTAGTTTGCATCAACAAAACCACAAATGTCCAACACTCTTTCCAATCCTGGTCTTCCCTGGTAGCACAAGCCATAAACACTTGTGCCACGTAGATATCTAAAAACCCGCTTCACTGCTATCCAATGCTCCTTCCCTAGGTTTGACATAAACCTACTCAATACTCCCACTGCATGTGCAATGTCAGGTCTAGTATAGACCATTGCATACATCAGGCTACCCACTATAGTTTCATATGGCACATGGGACATATCCTCCTCTTCTTCTTGTGTCTTGGGACACTATTCAGCAGACAACTTTCCACCTACAAGAATCGAAACATTCACCGGTTTACTATCCTGCATATTGAACCTCTGCAATATAGTCTCGACATACTTCCTCTAGTTTAGCTAGAGCTTCCTCTTTGCCTAATCTCTCTTAGTTTCCATGCCAAAAATATAGTTTGCAGCACCAAGATCCTTCATGTAGAATTTGGAGAACAGTTGGGTCTTCAAATATTGGATAATTTCTTTGTCATTTCCAATAAAAAACATATCATCCACATACAATACCAAATAAATAACATGGTCACCAATTAATTTAAAATAATCACAGTGATCCTCCTTGCTTCTGGTGAAGCCAAGTCCCCGTATATAGGTATAAAATTTCTAATACCACATCCTTGGTGACTATTTTAACCCATACAGAGACTTCTTTAACCTGCATACCAGCTCTTTCTTCCCCTTCACCACAAATCCTTTAGGTTGTTTCATGTAGATCTCCTCTTCCAGATCCCCGTGAAGAAATTTTTTCTTCACATTAGTAGCAACAGATAAAAGTAATCTAATAGAAGTAAATTTCGTGACAGGAGAAAAAATATCACCAAAATAAATTCCCGGCACATGGGAATAAACTTTTGCTACCAATCAAGATTTGTATTTCTCGACCTTTCCTTCTACATTCATCTTCTTCTTAAACACCCATTTTCTCCCGATGGGCTTCCTTCCAGCCGACAACTCCACCAAATCCCATGCCTCATTTTTATGCAAGGATGCCATTTCATCAACCATGGCCTCCTTCTATAGTTTTCCATCCTCTGAATCTACTACCTCCCTGATGGTTCTGGGATCATCATTAGTTATATCTAAAGCAAAATTTGAACAGAAAGAAGATGGACTATACCTTTCTGGTTGTGTTCTTTCCCGAACTGATCTTCTCACAGTGAGAGGTTGTGGCTCTTCCTCTTCTGAGTCTTTTTCTATTGTAGATTCTGATTCATCCTCCTTTATCTCAAACTCTATATTTTCAGGTTCCTTTGGTATTAATTCACGTTTAACAACATCTTTCACCTCTCTAAACACCACATCTC
The DNA here is from genome assembly GCA_034641835.2 of Pinus albicaulis. NCBI lineage: Eukaryota > Viridiplantae > Streptophyta > Pinopsida > Pinales > Pinaceae > Pinus > Pinus albicaulis. Next base: position 1,381,067,916 of record CM076574.1, read on the forward strand.
AGCTATACACAACCTTCCTTGTTTCTGGGTTCCAAAGCTTGTAACCCTTTAAACCATCCTTATACCCAGTAAGGATGCACCTTTCAGATTTATTATCCAACTTTCTCCTTTTCTCCTTTGGAACATGTACATATGCATCACATCCAAATACCCTCAGATGTGAAAGAGAGGGTTTCTTACCAGGGTATATCTCATGTGGATTCTTATCCTCCAACGCTGATGAAGGTGATCTATTAACCAAGTAACATGTAGTCTCCACTGCCTCTGCCCAGAATTCTTGTCCTAACCCAGTACCACTAATAATGCTTCTTTCCTTTTCCATCAGTGTTCTGTTCATTATTTTTGTAACTCCATTTTGTTGAGGTGTGTATGAAGTATTTTTCTTCTATGCTATACCACACTTCTTATAGAACTCTTCAAATTCCTTCTTACAGAACTCCCCACCATTATCTGTCCTCAGCACCTTTATCTTCTTCTCTATCTGGTTTTCAACCAGAGCCTTAAATTCTTTAAAATTTTCAAAAACTTTAGAGTTCTTCCTCAAGAAATATATCCATGTATTCCTTGAGAAGTCATCTATGAATGAAACATAGTACATAGACTTACCCAGTGATGGAACCAACATAGGTCCAAACACATCACTGTGCACAAGCTCTAATATCTTGTTCACCCTCTTAGCACCAGAAGGGACACTCACCCAATTCTTCTTCCCATATACACAATGTTCACAAAAATAAAAATCCAGAGAGTTATTAGACATACCTTATACCATACCATTTCCATGCAGTCTCCGAAGGCCATTCTCTCCAATATGTCCAAGCCTTTGATGCCATAGCATGGTCTTTTCTCCAAATACTGCTAGGCTTTCTGCTCCACTTTCAGGAACCACAGAACTGTTGAAACCATCAATAACAGTGCTACCCTGAAGCTTGTACAAAGTTCCAATCCAAACTCCCTGCATTAATACCAATGCTCCCTGAACCATCTTACAGGTATCTTTCTCGAACACTATTTTTACACCTGCATCATCCATCTTGCTTACAAAAATCAAATTTTTGGCCAATGCAGGAATGTGTAGAACACTAGGAAGTGTTCTAATCCTTCCAACTTGTAGCTTCAGCTTGACTTTTCCACGTCTGATGGTTCTAGCCTTCCTATCATCCCCTAGGAAGACATAACCACTATAATATTTCTCATACTCGCAAAACCACTCCCTATAGGGAGTGAAGTGAAAGGATGCACCCGAGTCAATCAAACATGACTCATGATCTACATATGTATTTGAAGAAGAAGCCAAATACACATCATCAATCTCTTTCCTTTCTCAGGAGCTTTAGATCTGCAGTCCTTTTTGTAGTGCCCTTCCTTTCTGCATTTCCAGCACACCTTTACTAAATTTCCAGAAGATTTAGATCTCCCCCTAGATTTAGATCTCCCACTCGAAACCTTATTCTTGTTTCTGTTTTTGGTCCTTCCTCGTACATATAAGGCATCTCCATTCTGGCCCTCCATATTTATCCATCTCATTTCCTCTGACAGCAACGCTGAGACAATGTCATGAAAATTCAAGGTAGTGGTATTGCTACCTATTGCAATAACCAGACTATCCCACGAATCTGGTAGAGAACACAACAAACTAATGCACTTATCTTCATCTGATATTTTAATATCAACAGATGACAGTTGACTTACCACAGTATTGAAGGCATTCAGATACTCTGTCACTAAGTCTCCATCCTTCATCCTTAGGTTATATATCTTTTTCCGTAGGAACAATATATTCACCAGAGACTTGGATTGGTACAAAGTCCCAAGTTTGTCCCACAAGGTCTTCACTATAGCCTCCCCAGATACATTCAACAATACTGAATCTGAGACGCATAACTGCATTGTGCTCTTTGGCTTCCAATCTAGCTTCTTCTAGTCTTCATCTAAAATTTCTGTTGGTTTACTACCTGGATCTACCACGATCCACTGATCTTTATCCACCAGCAGATCCTCCATCTTGAGCTTCCACAACTCAAAACTCTGACCATTAAATTTCTTGATATCTATCTTCCCATCGCTCGCCATATTCTTTCACCACAAGAATCGATCTCACAGATCTCCCACTAAACAGAGTCTACCTCAGGTCCAAGCAGAAAACCCCTCAGCAATAAAGGTGTCCCTTTGAAGCTGAAAAAACTTTGATACCAAAAGTAGGTTTTAACCCTGTACAGAAATTACCTACAAATGAATCTTAAAAATAGAAAATAAACAATAGCAAGAGCATAAAACATAAAATAGATAAACACAGAGATTTTCCCCTGGATCCCAAATCGGGACAACTAGCTTGATTTTTCATTATATTCCTTTTAGTGTTACAACACATATATATACATGTTGAAGCATACATAAACCAAATCCATTAACCCTGGATTAGAACATAACCATAGTTCCCTTGACTGAATCTACAAAATACCTGGGGCCGAAAACCATCATGCCCCAAAACCATGTGCAAACCCATACACAAACCCATGGAAATAATATAACACATACCCAACAAGTGGACCATTCCAACTTAGGTTCCCCCATTCGTTGCCAAGTTTTTTTAGGTACTACATTCGCATTCGATCTTAGGTCCAAAATAACCTGATCCATCTCGTAATCACCAATCTTTGCAGTCAACCGCATTTCCCTGCCAGTGTGTTTCTTATACCTATAGAGTTTGTGTACGTTCTTGACTTCCGGAGGGAGGATAGGTCATGTTGCGTAGCTATATATCAATGCCTGAAGACTTTCCACATCTCTCGGGTCGCATAGTAGCTTCATACATTCTTGTAAAAAGGGTTTGACCTCCTCATCTGCCTTGAGGTCCTTAGGCATCTGCGAAGTACATGCCTCTACCTTGGCAAAGTCCTTGGGAGCTGCGATAACTGTTTCTTTCTCATTTTTTAGATCCAACCCTACCTGTTTGCTAACTGCTGGCCAGATCAGAGGCTCAGTTGTAGTCTTCTCCCCAGGCCCCCCGGCGGCCATCCCACTGTGTGTTATGACATTCATGCTTGAATCTTTGTCTCGTAGTTCCACCTTAACCCTCTACACATTTTGCGTAAGTGTCGGTTACTTTTCCTACATCTTCGCTATCAAGACTAGACAATCTTCAATCGCACGGTCTAGCTGCCTGCAATACCGGCAAGTTTTTCTTGTAGGGTTTGGACAGTCCATGGAAAAATTCCCTACCTCTCCACAGTTATAATAGATGAGTTGCCCTCATCCCTGGCCTGCACTTCCACCTCTTCCACCTCCCCTGCCCCTTGCTGGGGAACCCCCTATGCTCAAGAGCGATCTAGGTGAGGACGGGTCCGACTGCACCCTATAGAGATTCCCCCAATCGATCATCAAATCATACGTCCGGCAGTTTTTTTCATCATGTCCTACCGACCTGTAGAACCTGCACAATTTTTGTTTTACTTTTGGGACATACGCAGCAAGTTGGGGACAGTGGTTCATGTCGTGCAGCCTTGCAACGCAGCAATCATCACACCATAGTGCCCACCCACTTGGTCCTGCCACTTCCCTAGGGCGTAGCAGACTAGGTCCCCCAGCCTGCATGTAGTCTATTAACAATGGATAGTTATCTTTGGTGTGACCATTCATCCTACAACGTATGCACCATCTTTCTGGGCTAACCTCTGCGCCTCGCTCCTTCCGCAGGTTCTGGGTATCCATGTGCATCGCCTCCAGTTGTCCTTGGATTTTTTGGACACCTAGCTGGGCATCGTCTTTGGGCACAGCTTCTAACTTCATAGCAACCTCCAGGGCTTTTTCCGGTGATTCGAAAGTTTGGTGACCCATAGGTACGCCCAGGTAAGGCAGCAACATAGCAATGAACCACACTATGTGCTGTCTATCATCGTAATGAAATCCTCCTTCCCTGATCACCTTCTTCAGCCATTGATCAGCCTCCCATATAAATTTAGAAGGCCCTTGCTTGAAATCCTTTAGATCGACCACTATTTGAGAATATGACTTAGGCTTCTTGAACTATTGTTTTAAGTCGTTCTTGACCTCTTCAATGGTTGAGCTTGCATGATGTTTGATGTATCCCATGTACCAATCCAAAGCTCTTCTTTCAAAAGCAAGAGACAGTTGTGCCCTCTTCACCGTGTCACTAGCCACGTTCTGCGCAGTCCATACCGATTCTGCGACAAACCAGAACTAATCCATGTCCTCATCTCCCACACCCTTAAAGGTAGGAAATTTCATGTGCAGAGCCATGTCGTCTTCTAAAATTTGACCAACCTTGCAAGCCACTCTTGGAGCTCGATCGTAATAGTTATGAAGAAGATCTCATAGATCTCTGTGAAAAATATACCTATTTTTCCACTCTTCGGTGGTCAACCTCCTACTGTGGTTTTCTTTTACTGCGAATCCCTGTACTTGCCTTTCGAACCCTTCATCAATTTCTTTTCTTTCAGGTTTCCAGTATCGCCTTGGCATTACTCGATCCCTCTCTCAAAATTATCCTGGTCCCAGCAATGAAACCATTTGTTGGCTTGAGGGGTCCTGACCCAGGTTCGTAAGTTAAGGTTTTCCAACAAATCCCCATACTACTGGCCATTTCGGCAGTGACTTGCTTGCGCAGGCCAAAGTCTCACCCGAAGCAGTAGGGGTGGCTACTGGAACCAGGTTTTCGTACCCTGAGAGAGAGAGTAGGTAAGTCGAACCGTTCAGCAACTATCAGATCTATGCATTCAGAGGTTGTTGCAGGACTTTTAATGATTAACCAGAGTACATTTTTACCAGATTTATATAACGGGCTCGTGTCCACGTGCAGATAGCCAAATATAATCATAAACAATATATTTTCAGTAGATTTAATCAGATTGCAGATACAGTTATCATAACATAGATAATTTGAAGCTCATAAACACATATCATTCGCAGCTCGTAACAGAATCACATATAATTTGAGTCCTAAATAACCGTAAACAACACCAGATATCCATGATACTTCACATATATTACTTATAAAAAATTCTCTTACATACCCAAAAACCCAACCTACGCACACAGCAGTAGGGTCCGCACACAGCAGGACTGAGGATCTTTGCGCACACATCCAGCAGGAGTCCTTTCCCAAAAACCCAAACAGATCTACTAATTCACAATTCGCATCAATCTTAATCCCAGTCTGTCTTACAACTCAAAAAGGTTCAACTACTTATACTATTTTAGCCTACGCATCCAATGGTTCGCAAACTATGGTTTACAGGCTCTTGGTCTATCCTTGACCCATTTACAATGCATTAGGGGCTTTGACCTACCCCAAAACCCCTGCGTTAGACTAAATATAGTTAGAAATATACAAAATGGACCAATTTTGCAGCTCCTGTAGGAGACCCTCTTTCAACAGACTTGTTGAGGACAAGGATCAAACTTCATGCATGGAAAGAGAGAATTGCATTGGCCAAGCTCAAAAGAGCCAATGCTAAAATTAAAATTTTGACTAAGAAAGGGAAGAAAGAGAGGTTATATATACTTGATGAGGTGTCTCTTCATGCCTCAAGCACTTGATAAGCAAGTACCCTCACAAATTTTGGTAAATTTTGGTACATTTTTCACTTTTGGTCATTTCTCTGTTTTTTAGTATATTTACACAGAGAAATTCTGCTAAAGGCACAGCGACCTGGACGTTGTGCTCTTTTTTGGCACCTCCAATTGAAAAATGGCTACCACCATCATTTTCATATTGATGAGGACATCAACCCTAGTTAGTTTCAGAAATTTTGGAGGAGAACTAGTCCATCAAAAGTGCCAAAACCATCAAATTTTCATGGTTCTGCCTCAAATTTTACCTGGTCGTTGCGCGTTTACCAGTCTTGGGAGAATAGATTTTTGATAGAGAAAATGAGCACAATTTTAAAAAGTGGAGTTTTGGAAACTAGACTCGGCGATATTTCTAATGCGCTATCATGGAGCTGATTTGGATACCGGGAAGGCACTCAAAACCAGCCTAGAAAACAGGTCATTTTTTCTAGTTGGACACTGCACATTTGACAAGGAAAATGCATTTTTCACAGTCTTCGACAATTTTTTTATTTTCACTCCGATTTGAATGTTACCTTGGGAAATGAGGAAATTACTTATGTAGATGGTCAAGATGAATGTAAATATCATGTTTTTACTTTTATCTAGGATAAGTACATTACGTAAGTCAATAAATTGAGTTGTAATGAATCAGTTCATTAGAGATAGGAATAAGTCACTTTTCTCATCCTATACTCTAGCTATCAGTTCAGGTTTTTGTGTAATATCTCCCTCACCTCATGGATTCGACCCCTATGGATGAGTGGAGGTGGTTTTGAGGTCTATTTAGCTCAGATATTCCAAGGAGTCAAAGGTTGGCATCAGTTTGAAAGTTAGTGTATTGATCAAGAACCAGTTTGGCTTGGATATTAATGAAAAATTGCAGCTATTTCCTTGGGATTCATGTGGTATGAATGTTTGACATGGTTTTTTCTCTGTGATCATATGTATGAATTTTTTGTAAGCTCATAAACCTTTTCATGTCTATAATATGTTAAATTTCAATTTGAAAGGCAGAATACATGTTTTTCATGCTCTATTTTTGGAAAATTTTCATAATCTGTCCATTTTCTTCAGTTTAGGAAGAACTCATCCCCCATTCTCTTCCTAGCTCCTCATCAGTCTTAAACCATCTCAGAAAATCACCTTCAAGTGTTCAACATTCTACCTACCTTGCCCCATCGAATGGACTACAATTCCATCTCATTGGCCCAAATCTAGTCCCCTTGACCTAATCCTCATTCAATGAGCCCAACCCCAAAATCAAAACAAACAAACCCCTGCATTTCATATCTAGCCTAAAACCTTTTTCATCTAGCCCTCTTGGTTATGATTTTTGTGGAGAGAGCCCTCTCCAAATTGGTAGGGCTATATACCAAGTCAAAATCTTGGTTTGTGGTTACCTCTATTGGGATTTGTGTCTCAGCCTTGGAAATCTGGTAGAGTGATAACACTCATGATTAAGTATAGTAACGTTTCAAATACAACCCATTTCAGGGCTATCCCAATGGAATTCCATCATAATCCACCAACTCGTAGGCACCCTTATCAAGAAATATTTTGACAATATAGGGGCTATGCCATAATGGCTCAAATTTTCCCGTACCTATTACATCAGCTTCTTGATCATAAAGAAGGACCAAGTCATCCTCTAAGAAAATGCGAGGTTGGAAATTTTTGTCATATTACGCCTTTATACATCTATTATGCGCTTCGTTTTCCAATTGGGCTTCTTGACACGTTTCATCAATATGGATGAGGTTCAAAAGACATGCTTCTTCATCTGAGGTGTCAGGTAACAAGTTGATTGTGATTTTTAATGACGGTGTTTCACATTGGATTGGAAAGATAGCTTCTAGACCATACACCAATTGAAAGGGAGTAAATTTGGTTGCGTTTCTCACTGAGGTTCGGTACACCCACAAGGCTGAGTATAGGATCAAATGCCATTTTCTTTTACGAACTCCTATCATTCGTTGAAGCATACGTTTAAGAATATTTTTGATAGCTTCAACTTTTCCATTTGATTGTGGATAATAAGGAGTAGAATTACCAGTGACAATCCTAACTTGGCAGTCAATTCAGTCATCATTTGGTTACAAAAATGCTTCCCATGATCTGTGACTATAGCCTATGGGACCCCAAACCGTGCAATGACATGATTAAAGAAAAATAATGATGTTGTTTGTCCTGTGTTGATGAATGTAGGAATCGCTTACCACCTGGATGAACGAGGGGTATAAGTCATGAAGTCAATGCCCCATTTCAAAAATGGTCCCACAGAGACAACAGGATGCATTGGCTCTGGCAGTTTTCGGATTTTACGATCACATATCTAGCACGCATGACAAATTCTGACTGCGAGGATGCAGTCGTGAAATATGGTAGGCAAAAAGTAACCCATGCAAAGTATCTTCTGTGTGGTAACGTATCTAGAAAAGTGTCCACCACAATCCCCAGCATGACAATCATTTAAAACCCTTTTTTCCTCCTCATGAGTGAGGCACCTTCTTAAAATTGTATCGACACCACAACAATAAAGTGTATCACCAAAAATCAGATAATCTTTGGCTTGGTATCGAATACGTTGCTGGTCAGAGCAAGAGGTATCAGGTTGAAAAGTCTGGGTTTGGAGATAAATGATAAAATCCCCATACCAAGGATCAGATGATTTGATCAGCAATAGAGACTTGTCAAGAATATATGGTTCCGACGTAGTAGCATTACTATTAGAGGGAAGGTCACAGATAAGCTCATCCAAAACTAAAGACTTCTTTGACTTGGATTTGATGAATTCCAAATCAAATTCCTGCAAAATGACAATCCATTTTGAATACTTTCCCCCCATCATTTGACATGATAAGATATAAGTCATAGGGTTGCAATCTGAAATGATAATGGTCTTACGAAATAGGATATCATTGTTAAATCTTTGGACAGCTTGAATAGTAGCCAAGGAAAGATTTTATACGTACGAATACTTCACTTCTGTATCATTGAGATTATGACTCAAATAATAGATCAGATGTTCTAGCCCATTTTCTACTTGGAACAATACCATAGCAATGGTCATATCAGTCACGGTGATATATAAGAAATAATCACTCTGATAATTAGGGGGATATATTAATGATGCTTGGATAAGAGTATCCTTGATAGCATCAAAATAAGCTTGTGCAACTTGGTCCCAATGGAAGGGAAACCCCTTTTTCAAGAGCCAAGTAAATCCTTTAGACATTTTGGCGTAGTTGGGTATGAAACTCCTTAGGAAGTTAGACTTTCCTTCAATTTTATGTAATTGAAGTAAATTTGATGGTGGAGGAAAATCAAGAATGGCTTGGACCTTCAATGGGTCTATTAGAATTCCTTCTTTTGAGACAATAAATCCTAGCAAATGACCAGAACCAACACAAAACACACATTTATGTGGATTGAGGCGTATATTGTAGTGTCGGCAGCGTAAAAATATATATCTCTCAAACGCATGAGGTGATCAGTCGGATTCCGTGAATGCCCAGGTAAATTGTCTAGATAGTGTTGAACAATGTGCTTGATGTCATTGAAAGCATAATCCATTTCTCTATGAAAATTTTCCCCATCGTTATTTAAACCAAACAGGAGTTTCCTATAAGTGAATGTGCCCCAGTGATAGATGAATTTTGTCTTATATTGGTCCTCTGGGCGGATATTCATTTGATCGTAGCTAGAAAATCCATCCATGAAAAAAAAAAATTCACATCCAACACAATCATCAATAATCTTGCCCATAAAGGGAGTAGGATAGTTGTATTTTGGACAAGTAAGATTGACATCCCGATAATCGACACACACTCTGATGTTTCCTTGTATTTTCATAACAGGAACAATGTTGGAAACCCACTCAGTTAGCATAACAGGGTAAATGAAACCAACACACAAAAGTTTTTCAACTTATGCATTAATGGCAGTGCCCTTCTTCGGATGAACAGGACAAAGGCATTGATGTACCGGCTTGACATCAGGGTACATATTAATAGTGTCTTCAATGATACTAGTATCTATGCTTAGCATTTCCTCGTAAGACCAAGCAAATACATCACAAAATTCACGAAAGAGAGAGTGATATTTTTCGAGTTCTGATGGAGAACAAGACAAGTCGACATGAATTTTTTCTACAATGCCAGGTTTGGTCGAAATATCGATAGAAATGGTTTCTTTAATATTTGACAAATTTTTCTCAGAATAGATTGCATTAATAGGAAAAGAATTCGAAAATAAATTTTTGATCGATGGTTGACATAGTTCACTAAGATTATTTTCTTCATAATCAGGAAGATGGGAACGATGATGATAATATTCCCATGGTTCTCCTTCTGACATCATGGTTTCCAAAATATTCTCATCTATCAAGAAACATGAGGAAAAAGGATTAGATCGAATACCAAAATCTAAGGAATGATCAACCCAAACAATCGGTGATGATGATTTCGAATTCACTGCTCAATCCAAATATATTGATCTCTATGCCATCTCAACAGGGTTGGGTGGCAGAAAATCATCCAATGTAACAATTTCAGAATCACCCATACTCTTCCTTAAGCTAGATGGAGTGGAAGAGATCATGTATCAAGTCTCTATACTTTCAATTTCTACCGACATCGTAGGCGGCAGTAATGCAAAGTTTCCCATGAGAGTGGAATCCTTTAAGAGTCCTACACCGATGTTCTAAAGTGTGATTTGGGGTGTGTGAACAAATGGAACACTTCCAGTTACCTGAGAACTGGAGGAAAATAAGGATAGTTGAGTGATGACTGTGATAACAATTTTATGTGGAAAGGAAATCATTCTAATAAATGTAGAAACAATTGCAGTCATAGCATATACCCATGGCCTTCCAAGTAGAATATTGTAGTCAAGGGGTCTGTCAGCGACCTCAACTTCAACATTTACTATTTTCCCCCCTATTTCAACATCCAAGTTATTGATAATACCACAAGGCTTGTATGTACATCCCTTGAAAGCCTTCAATGTTGTTGATGATTGAGATGGGCGCGACGAGCCAAGTGACTTCCAATAGTTTAGAGACATAATGCACATAGATGCTCCCTCATTAATAATAGTACGATGAACAAGGTGATTGAGAACATTTACTTGGATGGAGAATTCCAATTCTCCTGGTAATTGCGGCACATAGCCCATATGATTAAATACTATGAGATTAGAATCATTCGGATCAATTCCACCAATTTCCAACAACAAAGTTTGTTTCTAGGAGGGACAATTTTGTAGCACCTCAAGCGCTGACATAGTTGAAAGGGATTGATCCAAATCTTCAACTATATTATAATTTTGAGTAGCTCTGGCTTGAGGATTAAATTTTGATTTATGAACAACTCCCTTCGGTGGCTTGATTGTCAATTTAGGAATAGCAGGTGGCAGTACCGATTCCATGGATGGATTCATGGTCGAGGTAGTAGGTAGATCAGTGGCTTGACAACCGTAATATTTATTATGCATTGACACCAAAACATCTGTCGATGGATTTGTGACAGATAGCATAAGCACTTGGGAACTAGAAGATGGATCTGTAGCAACCAAATTTGTGTCTATATTCGAAAATGGATCAGTCAACATAGTTAACGCATGTGAATTCTTAACCATTTTTGAGACTTTAGTGCGGTGGGGACAATCCAGAACAAAGTGTTCCTCATTACATATTATGCATGGATAACGAGGTTTCCTATTTCCAAACAACTGAATAGATTATCTTTCCTGTGAGGTAGAAATTTTCTTTTTCTTTTATTTCCCTTTTTTCTTACTTTTAGGTTGCTTGTAACATTTTCCTTTATCAAAGAACACGACATTGATTTCAGAAGAAGGTGTAGGATCAGATGCAGTATTATGATATGTGTGTGCAGTACCGATCATATCATCTTCGGCATGAGAATCCTTCGATGGAGGAGGAATAGTAAAATTAGATCACAACGCGTTAGAAATTTTCTCGTAGAGTGTGCCAAAATGAGTATAAATCAAGTCTAAATATTCAACATGAGAAATAACCTGCTCTTCAATGACGACGCCACCCTTAGCCACATCCTCAGTTATAGATGGTAACAGGGACTTAATGAACCACTCAGCAAGGAGTTGACCAGGAACAAATGTCTTAACCATTCTACGATGACGAGGCCACTCATGAATATGACCAGAAATGTGAGTAGCATTAGTCTGTTTAAAATTATTCAAGAGTTCGTTCCAATTTCATATCGTATGGGTAATAGGAAGTGAGTCAAAAAGACAGTGGCTAGGGCAATGAAATTAACAAAAGAAGCCATTAGGGGAATTTTTAGGTCTAAAATGGGCCTCCTAAAAAAATTATAAAATAATAATGGAAATAATAAAATAAGATTTGATTACATCATCAAATTTTAGAGGGAAAAAAGAAAAAACTACTTTTTCAACTCATATTTTGAACTTATCTCCCAATTTTTTTACTCAAATTTCGAGAGGGAGTACTCTTTGGATGAAAAATTTAATTCCTCATCCAAAGAGTACCCATATTGCACACGTTTGATGGACCTTTCTAGACGAAAAATGAGAAATACAAGAAAAACATGATTACAATCACGATTTTTCATGTATTTCTTATTTTTCGTGTAGCAGGGTCCATCAAAAGTATGCAACATGGGTACTCCTTGGATGAGGAATTAAAGTTTGCATCCAATTAGTACTGCCACTCGAAATTTGAGTAAAAAATTTGGGATATAAGTTCAAAATACGAGTTGAAAAATTAGTTTTATTATTTTATTATTTTTTAATCTTTTTACCTTTTAACTTTAAAAAAATGGTTAATTATCCCCCATGGTTGACACCATCATCTTGAATCCTATTGTTCTTATTAAGTTTTTTTTTGTTGTACATTTTTCTTAGGAGGCCCAATTTAGACCTCAAAAGTCCCCCTAATTTCAAGGTAAATCAATGTACCATTTTGCAGACAGACCAGTAAGCGTACGCTAGAAAAGACGTAACCAAATAGAGTATCATTTAGGGATTTTGATGAACACCACAAATGATAAGTCATAACATGATTCGACAGGTCTTCCCCAGGGTTTCCATTGAACTTAGAAATATCCAAGGGTAATTTATGAGGTACCACTTGCCACCAAGGAGCATAGTTGAATAGATCATTGGTGAATCGATTTAAATCTGGTAACTCTAAAGTTGCAACAAAGGGAAACCGTTGATTGAGGTCAGGTTGAGCATAGGCAGGTTATGATGGAATTTCTTGGGAAATAGGCCTTTGAGAACCAACATAAGGAATTTGTTTCTGGTAACCCAGATAGGGTTTGTTTTGATAGGAAAACATTTGAGGATTCTGTTGACCAAAACCTGGGTACGATACTTGTTGAAATGAATGTTGAGTCATTTGCGCCTGTGGCTGCCAAGGGGTCTGCCCACCAATGTTATAACCCAAATTAGAATAACTTGGATTCGGGTGATGATAGGTATAACCTGGTTGTGGTTGCGACATCCCATAATATGGTATTCCAGCTTGTGAATAAATGATTATGGGTACAAGTTGTGTCAAATTAACCGAAGGAGTTGGAGTCCGAGGGCCCAATACTTGAGGGTATTGAGTTGAAGGACCCACCTAAAACGGTTTTTGTACAATATTTTGAGTCTGTAACATGGGTAAAGATGTATTAACAAGTGGAATTGATGTGGGTGCAATAGGTTGAATTGGTTGATACGTTTTGTGGTTGGATAGGCAGAGTGGGCTTCCATTGACAAACATTCATTTCGACATTAGGTTGACCAAAAAATGACACAGTACTGTCAAATTGGGTGACCATAGGTTGCCCTCCAACATCAGGAGTATAATAAGACAGAAAATATTGTTCGCCAAATTTAGGGAGTCCAATTGAGATGGTACTGGATGGAATAGACCCAAATGGACCATCTTGATATTTCCCTGATGATGGATATAAAGGATCAAGTCGTTCAGTACTCACTATAGTTTTACTAGTTATAATACGAGATGATGAAATTGGTGAAGTCCATGGGTTTGAAGGTGCACCAGAAAAAGTTTCAGATAAATATTTATAACCTGATGGGACCATAGGGCCACCATGTAAATATGACTTTGGTGAAGTTTTGAACATCGATGGGGTAGCAAGAATAGGTTCTGACGCAATCAAAACATAAGGTCCAATTGAAGATGTTGGTTCAGGCATGGTTACTTGACCAAATTTATACCCTTTTGAATCGACGTGAATTTCAATAGGCATAGGATCAATAAAAGCAAAGGGTGGTGATTGAGGAAAAGACTCGTACAGGTAAAGATCCTTTCCAAAATTAAAGTTGTTTCATCTTGTGGTATTTGTTCAATCTAAATTAAACAAGGTGGAAGGATTTTGCTGTCAGGCCCAAGTATATTTCAGGAGGTTGATTGCGCGATATGGGAGACTCAATGGCTACAATAGATTGTGGGGTGACTGATACAAGAACAACTTCCGGTCATTCGACTTTGGGATGCAGATGTTATGGCAAGAAAGAGACAAAATCTGGATCAACTTCTAGTTGAACAACGTCAGGTTCGGGAGGTATGGTCTCACTGATTGGATGGATCGTGACCATAGGTAGATGTGAGGACTCTGTCTTGACAATAGTAGACAAACCAGGATTTGAAGAAACAACTTGTGCTGACTCTGGTATATGTGAAGATGATGCTTCGCCAGAGGTACAGATGGTACTGGTTTTGGTAGAGCGATGTTGCCTTCGTCGACCTAGAGTAACTTCCGCCAGTAAATTTGGTTTCAAAGCAAGTCTACGTGAACGACGGAGAAATGTATTTTCTTCTTCCATGATGACTGATTTATTTTGTGACCAAAAAAAATAAACAAAATAAAAGGGTAATGCTAGGCAAAAGGTTTACCAAGAAACTGTGAACTACAGAATACCTCCTGGCAAACCAAGATGTACGGGCAGGAAATATCACCGAATGTTGTGTTCAATGTATCACAATTTACAAGGTGGCCGAATCAATTCAATATGGATGGATAGCAACCTAAAATTTTCCTCCCAAATATACCCGAAGGTACGTGGAGGCCCAAGTCGGTATTAGCGCTATCTAATGTGAAACCACACAGTGAGAGCACCCCTTTATACTTTTCATACTATAACACCGCTCGATATACCCGAAGGTATATCGACGAGCTATGATATACTTATGTATGTGGAGTGAGGTATCACACTCGGAATGTATCGCAGAAAATTAACTACAGCTTCTATTTTTAATGACATCGGAATATGTCTCTAGCTTAGACCTTCTAAATGTTATCATTATGGTTCCAATGCTTTTTTAGGTAAATTGATGTAAATTTTAAGTTGATCTTGTTTATCAATTTGCATTTCAAATTTCACAACGATGATGTGATGGAAATTCCTAAAATTCAAACTAAAATGATAAGAAAACTTTTCAATTTTATCTTTTTCAGTGAAAATCTTCGCTAATAAGGGGAAAGAGAAATCAACTTTGAGAGCAAACAACAAAGAGCACAAACTAATATGCAACTTTCCTAATTTTTTCCTATGCAAAACACACAATTCACTATGTGCAAATGCAGGTTTTTCTTTTCAGTCCCCTTAATGTGAATGCAAAAATGAAACTATATGTATCAAATCAACAAGAAACAAATGCTTTCTTCTTTGAGAAATGATGAATTTAACAATAATTTCTCTTTTAGGAAAAGCGAAGAATGGAAATACAATTTTTCCTGCAGGAAATGAAGAATTTGATGATAATTTACTTTACGAAAACAAATGGATCTAATGTAGAAATAAAAATACTTTGAATTTGATTTATCAACTATAAAGAAAAACACTTAAAGAGACATTGAACAAGCTTACTTTTCAAAGGAGGAATAATTAGGAAAATTCGCTGGTGTTTATGAGGTATCACACAATTGAAAACATAGCAAACAAAAGGCTGAAAGTGATGGAAATGAAAATTCAAAGGGAATTTGGTTGGCTTAGGGGGCAACACAGTCTCTAAGGGGAGACAGTGTGTTGCAAAGCACCCCTAAGTGGGAGACAGTGCTATGAAAAGAACTATGCCTTGACCAATAGTGTGTTAGGCGCAGTAGAGAACAAAATTCAAGCTACTAAACACACTTCTAATGAAATTATTTCTTTCAAAACCCTAATAATTGAGATTACATGCTACTGGGTGGATAAACAAAGGCAAAAACACCAAGGATGAAAGGAAATTCCCCAATGGAGTCGCCAATTTTTTATGCGGAATTATGAATTACGGATAAAACACATTCCCTAAATGTGGTGCTATGCATTTATAACAACATATCAAAGACTTTGCACACACTTTTCCTAAGATTAAATAGACACACGAAAATATGGAGAAACTTACTTGTGATCCATGTGTTTCCTATTCTCCTTCTATCGCTCTTGATGTAGCTTCCAATCCAACTTTGATCGCCAAACTAGTTCCTGCAAGTATAGACACTAAACAGCAAAAAGATTGCAATATATAGATTCCTATTTGTCTTAATCAGTTAAATCAATGAAACTTGAAACATATACATCAGCTAAGAATCCATGACATGAAATATAGAAACATAAATAGATACATATGTGGGAAAATGAGCAGCAATCTTTATTAATGGATAGAAGGGGGAGGTTACAACCAGCGATTGATTTGATGTCAAAAACTCTAGAATTCATCCTAGCCTCATCACAATAAACATCTCACTAGCAGCATATCACTCTAATCAAACACTCAATTGAGAAACCAACAACATTTCTTTACCAAATTTCATCCTTCTCAAGCACTAGGATCTATGCTCAATTTATAGAGTAACTGAGGGTATTTTCTCAATCAATGACTTTATAATAATAGGAAATACATGTTCCCAGGCTCAGAGGTCTTATATGGACATATGGATTCGAAGTTTGACACATATGGACTCTTCTAGAAGGCACTAGCAATGTGGAGATTCCAGAACAATGAGAATTTTTCTCCCATTTGACCAACGCACTCTTGAATTTTGGGAAGTGCTTTGTAGAGCACCCTTTAATGGAGGTAGTTGCATATGCAAAGCAATTAGTCCCTTGAGAGACAATATTGGTGATCTCATAGGTGATATAACATGTACTTCAAATCTTGGAAATCTTGCAATGGAAATCATGGATGATTTGTTCTTGCTCTTGTCTTAGGGCATGTAGCAACTAAAATGATAGGGGATGATAGACCCTATTTCATTAGTTTTGGGGGTGATGTCCAGTTTAACCAGGTTGTTGGGAATGGTGCCTATTATGTGGAATTATGAATTATAGATAAAAAATTATTCCCTAAATGTGGTCTATGAATTTATAACAACAGATTAAGGACTTTGTAGATACTTTTCCTAATAGTAAACAGACACACAGAAATGATGAAGAAACCTACTTGGGGTCCAAGCACTTCCTATTCTCCTTCTGTCACTCTTGATGTAGCTTCAAATCCAATCTATATCACCAAAATACTTCCTTCAATAATGAACACTAAACGGAAAAGATATTTCAATATACAGATGGCTATTCACATTAATTAATTAACTCAATGAAACATGAAACATATACATCAGATAAGAATCCATAATATGAAATACATGAGCTTATACAGATACATATGTGGGAAAGTAAGCAGCAATATTTATTAATGGATAGAAGTGGGAGGTTACAACCAGAAATTGATTTGATGTCACCAACTCCAGCATCATCCCAGCCTCATCACAATGAACATCTCTCCAGCCGCATATCACTCAAATCAAATCCTCAATTGAAATTCCACCAACATTTCTTTACTCAATTTCTTCCTTCTCAAGCACTAGGATCTATGCAAAATTTATAGAAGAGCTGAAGGTATTTTTACAATAAATGACTTTATAATAATAGGCAAGACATGTTCCCAAGCTCAGAGATATCAAATGGACACATGGATTCGAATTTTGACACATATGCACTCTTCTAGAAGGCACTGGCCAAGTGGATATTTTGGAACAATGAGAATTTCGCTCCCAATTTGACCAATGCACCCTTGAGTGTTGAGAAGTGCTCTGTAGAGCACCCTTGAATGGAGGTAATTGCATATGCAATGCAGTTAGTCCCTTGTGTTATCACCAAAATCATACCTGGCTAGTTGTTGATCAGACAACTTCAGTGTAATTGTTTCAAACTAGCTTTTCACTGAAGCTTAGCCTCTTCAGTCTGAGAGGGCTCTCTCAAGGGAGTTTTATATTTAGATAATGATAAATATAGATGGCTAACTCTATGATTTATGTGTTGGTTTTGAATTTTTTCAGGTTGAAAAGATGAAGGCTAATACTACCATTGGGCTATGGAGTCAGTGATAGGGATCTCAATAAAAAAGGCTTTCCTTGTGGAAAATCCCAATAACTTGAGGTTCAAAAGAAATCAGAGCATGTGATACATGAATTCTGAGTAATGAGACATCAAGGTATTGAAAGGAAAAAATTAAAAGAGATTCACCATAGCTCAATACTTAAAGGAAGTCAGAGCATGAACAGTCATGAATTATGAGTAATAAGCATTAAGATATTGAAGAAAACCTTTCAAAGATAGGAACTAAAACTCATTTGACCATAACTTAATACTTAAATGAATTCAAAGCATGAAAAATCATGAATTCTGGGTAATAAGCATTAATAATTTGGAAGAAAAACATTTCAAAATATAGGACATAAACTCATTGAAATATCATAAGAATCTAAGGTGAAGGAAAGTGGTATTGTTACTGTATATATCAAAAACTCAAAAAAGATTTGCAATAAAATAGTCTATTGAGATAACAATTTCCAACTTGTAGATTGAAAATAATATCAGCATGTAGACATTGGGCTTATGGAATCAATACTTTCAGTGATTCAGTCAGTTCACTTGACATGGAAGTTGAGGTAGGTCAAAGTTTTTAGTAGTAGGACATACACACATGAAACCTGAAAATACACAGTCAATTCACTTATAAAGGAAGTCATATCATCTCAAGGATGAATTTTGAGTAATATAAATTAAAACCACTGCAAGAGAGATGCATAAAATTTACAGATAGAATAAGTAAGCACCAAAAAACTCGTTTAGAATCTCAAGTTGGTCAAGTAACAAATCTTTGTATTACTGAAACAGTCAATTTACAATAAGCTGCAATTTTGCCAAAAAACTCCAACCCTTTGCTAATTCGACCCTATGGAATTTAATAGACATGTTACATCATCATATCATCTTCCTCTAGGCTATATACATCGAATTTTTCCCTACTGACACCTTGCATAACCATAAAACATCAAATTTATGACAAATAGACACCTATCCTACTTGACAGTCCTATTTCAACTAGGACTCAAACTCTTCATTATTATCTTTTAAAACCTTATCTACTTAAATAAATTACACATTTTACTAGTATTTCATCACATGGTCGAATTTAGATGATGAGATTCACCACTTTGTGACCACTTAACTGACCTCCTCAAAACTAGAAAACAAAACCCTATTTTTTACGTAAATGGTCTTCTTCTTCTTTGAATATTTTGGCTTTCATATGGTCTTGAATTCGTGGTCCTTGAGTGTTTAATAATTTATTGACATGGTATTTAACTCTTTCATAGCCTCTAGCTATCCAAAACCTGCTCTAAAACCTACTAAAAAGACTGAAACACAGCGCGCTACGAAAGTAAGGCAGTTTCGTAGCGCCTTAAAACAAGCATTTATCCTCAAAATTTCTAACTCTTTCCTCTTGCATCAAATTTATCATCCTTCAACACATGTATCATATCATTTTCAGCCTTGAACACCCTTTAAAATTGATCAGGGAGACAAAAACGCAACTATAGCAGTTTTGTAGCGCTTTTCTGCTTTTTAAACCTGGAGGCGCTACGAAACTGTTGTAGATGCAGATTTTTTGCATAAATTTGAAAATTGAAACCTGAAAGTGGAAAAAAATTGTATCTAACATATCATTATCCTCAATCAACCATAAACCAACTCAAACCAATATTTTTGAGGTGCCAATCTCACCTTTCATATTTAAGATTTCCTGTTTTTTTTTTTTAAATAGGCCTTGGAACAGAGCCTATATCTTCTAATCCATGAAGTATTTTTCAAAATGGAAGGAGGTTTTTGTAATTCAGTATGTCATGAAGACAAAACTTCTCTTGTTTTTTTGAAACATGTCTCCTACTGTCCAGAAGCTATATTTGAAAAACATGTGTAAAACAGGAAAACTCTGTTTCTGAAAATAGGGCTTCAATGAAATCCTTGTATCGCCCAACTGACAACACCTGTTAGAAACTTGTGAGAGGTTTTTGTAGCTGGGTCTGTTATGAAGAAAAAAATATTTCAGAATTCCAAAATTCATTTTTTCAGTTTCTCAGAAACCTTAAAAAAAATTCGCTACGAAAACAGGACAGTTCGTAGCGTTTTGTTGTTCTTCAAGCAGAGAGGCGCTACGAAACTACTAAAAAGTGTCAAAAATGCAGATTTTTGTGTGATTTTGAAAAATGAACCCTATAAGTGCCAAAATCTTGTCCCTGACATATCATTATTCTTAAACAACCATGAATCAACTTACCTTATGCTCATTGAGGCATTTTTTCCTTATTTATGATGGGTTGACCTATTTTCTCTTCAAGCATTGTCATTTTTAGACCTTTGTTCTGCAATTCCTCATGGATTAATTCAATTTGCTCCATGTTAAACTTGAAATATTTGAACCAATTCTCTTGACCTCTTGGAATTTCTGTAGCATTTGCAATAACCTCTGGTGTGATGGACAAATTTATCATTCCTACTTTAGTGGTTGTTCCACTGAAATTCAAACCAAACTCCTTGGACACCTATGTATGACAGCCTTGTAATTTCTCAAAAAATTGTAGGCAACCTGCCCTTCTGAAGGCTTCCACTATTGTTGGGTATTCATTGATCACTTTCATGTCTGCAGGTTCATATCTCAAACATTTTACACCCTTGTGTGTTTTTCTTTTATTCGCCATAGTTTCTCTAAGAATTGCTCAACCTCGCTTGATATGAATTTGATAAACCTTTGAAGAAATCATCCACAAGTTTGGCTTGATACAATAATTCTCCAGAGCTCAGATATTGCAAATGGGGGAATAAGAAATGAGAATGACTAATTAAGAACATATTTTAAGTTTAAATTTCTTCTCATGACTCAATGATGACATATTCATTACCTAAACTAACCATGATGTTTGCAAATGTGTGTATGTACTTTGATTTCATCACTCCATGACTCAAAAAAAAACATCTAACCTACCCTTTCCCAACGTTTTCTGACGCATAACAACTCAACTGACAAGAAAGTTAGAAAATTGTGCTTTCGTAGCGCCTATAGTGTTAATTCGACTGTTTGCACTGTGAAACTATCAGCGGTTTCGTAGCGCAAAGTGACTTTTTACAGTGTAATGTGCTATGAAACTATGGTTTCTTAGCTAATTAGGTAGTTTTGGTACAGAAACTTTGGTAAATGAAATGAGTTAGAAAATGATGAATGATTTGACATGAAGGAGTTTAAAAATGAGTTTGTTTAGACCTTAGGGTAAACTCAAACTATAAAAATTTAATATTTCCCTTGATCAAACTTAAAAAATGGCTCCTAAAACACTATTTTGACCCATGAACCTATGTAACATTGTCAAAATGATGTTTTGAATTTTTTGAGTGATAACACCTTGAAAGACTACGTTGGTGAGCTCATAGGTGATATAACATTTACTTCAAATCTTGGAAACCTTGCAATGGAAGTCATGGATGATTTTTTCTTGTTCTTTGTCTTAGGGCATGTAGCAACTGATATGATAGGGGATGATAGAACCTATTCATTGGTTCTGGGGATGATGTCCAGTTTAACTAGGTCATTGGAAATGGTGCCCAAATTGACCTATAACAGACATTTTAATTTTCAAAAAAAGAAGAGAAGGTCATGTCTTACATGTGAATAGAGTGCTTGATATTTTCAACAAAGAGAAATTGTTTCTTAAGATGTCAAAATGTGAGTTTGGAAAGACTTATTTGGTCTATTTGGGACATATTGTGGGAGGAGGAGAATTGAGGATTGATCCTTCTAAACACCCAAAATAGTTACTAAGGTAAGAAGTTTCTTAGGTGCATCTCAATATTGGAGAAAGTTTATTGCTAACTTTTCTTCCATTGCAGCTCCTATGCATGCAGTGAAAAGTGTGAAGAAAGGCTTCCAATGGGGAGGAAAAAAACAACAAGCTTTAGAAGCTTTAAAAGACAAGATCAGTTCAGCTCCAGTCCTTGCATTACCAAATTTCATATAGCCATTCAAGATACAAAACCGATGCTAGTGATTATGCCATTGGCGTGGTAATTTTGCAGCATGGTAAGCCTCTCGCTTTTCATTCTGAAACTTTTAATGGTGATGTGACTAATTATCCTAATGTGGTTCCTATGTTTTGGCCAGATTGGCAAGACCAAAAGACAAGACAACATCAACCCACTTTGGGATCCTAGGATCTAGCCCTCCTGGATCCAGAGAGGGATCTCTCTATAAATGTAAAGAATGATATATATTTAAGGCTCAAATTGAGGTATTAGGCTAGGTATGAAGCACAAGGGTTTTTGATTTTGTTTGTTTGGTTGGAGATCATTAACTGAGAAGTTTAAGGAAGTAAGGAAGGAACTGAATAGAAGGATGTTTCAGCATGGGAAGATGGGTCAAGAGAAGTGTCAATCCATTGGGCTATGGAGTCATAAAATGGGTTTACTTGCATAACAACTATCCAAGGGTTTCCATAGGGCAAGTCATCTATACCAAAGGATATTTTTAGATATATGGTGAGATGGAACATTAAGAATGGGTGAAAGAAAGAAACCAAAGTGCAGCCTAAGATTAGGTAAGGACTTTTAACCTATCCTGCTTTTGACATACTTTCAAAGGAAACTCTCAATAAAGACACAAAGGGCAGCCTAAGATCAGGTAAATACTTTTAACTTAGCCTGCTTTCAGCATACTCTCAAGGAAGACAATCCAACAGTCCTCATAATTGCTTTTAGAAGGTAGAAAACATTTAAGATTAAACACAGAGTAAGGCCTAAGATCAGAGAAAGAATTTTAACCTTCACTGCTTTTGACACTAACTCACAGGGATCTTAGAAAGGATAATTGTTGGAAAAGGAACCTAGTGGATAGGGCTAACTCTAAATCCCTAGTTTCCCAATTATTTTAGCTGAAACCCAATAAGAACATCTAAGAAACAAACTCTAAATTCATACATCAGTAAGCATGGACCAACCAACTTCTATACTGGTTAAATTATGTTGAATTTGTTCTTAGATACACAAATAGTAGAAAACATAAAGATAAAGATTTAATAGTGAGATTTAGGGTACTTTTAATAGCATGTCCTAATCTATGCTTGTTGTTCTTTATCTGAGAATAATGGACAGTATGATAAAACATGAAAGAAGACAGTTACAGTAAGGAAAACATCACCAATAATATAGACCAGGGTCCTGTGAATCTGCTTGTTTAATTGATGTGAAAAACCAGTCACATACTTTGAGTCCAATGGCTCTTTACAGTCTAGAATTCTCTTCCCAACCTACTATATTACAAACTACTCAGCTACTTCCCCTCAATAACAGTTCAAACAGTCGATAAAATCCCAACAACCAACAACAAATTTTCAGTGAATACTTATAGGTGAATGAGGAGGTGAAGTAACAGAAAATATTGTTGGCCCAATTAAATGAAGAATTTAGTGCTTCTTGGCCTCTAGGAGGCTTGATGGAGAAGAAATGACATGCTCCATACTTCATTAAATGGGCCTTTGCTTGTATTTGTACTCTAGCTTTTTTTGTTGGAATTTCGGAAGCTCTGGTAGGATGGTAATTTACTTCTGAGCTACATATATGTCAATAATATCTCTGACTGCCTTGACTGCGACCTGCGTTAATGAAAAATAGGACTACGGGGGGCAGTATGGGTCGATGGAAAGTAACTAGCCTCTCTAATTTTGCGTGTAGAGGCTTCTCTACTGATATGTCCTTTATGTTTCACTGATATGGCTCAGATTGTGCTTTAGGTGCTGATACTCTCTGTTTAGTTGATGTTCACTATGTTTTTATTGTTTTGCAGGCATGCAGAAGGTTTACACAAGTGGAGGTATTGTTTCTATGAAAGATCCCTTAGATCCCTCCCTGTATTGAAGACTTGGAATTTTCATTCCTAGCCTTCGTGTTACTTTTAAAATAGTGGGGAAAACATTTATAACCTCCAAAAAACAAACAAAGTTAAGAAAATCCCGTGAAAATAGGCTCAGTACTGGCTTTGAAGGTTTGGGAGCGAGGTTAAAATGGAACCGTCGATTTAGATTAATCAATGGTTGAGATCATTCGGTGAAACACTTGGGAGAAAAGATGGAGGGCGAATGAATTGGTGGTGAGATTAAATCAGGGCCGTTAGATTAAAACGATCAATGGCTATGATCGCCCGATCGAATCATTCGGGAGGACAGATGAAACATAGGTGAAGGGGGGCGCGATGCAATGTGGGTCGTTAGATCAGAACAACCAATGGCTACGATTAACTATGAAATGATGTTGCGGAGGGCAGTAAGGCAAAAAACCGGAATGGTTTTCAAAAAATAAAATGGGGGTAGGCGGTATTCACAAATAAAATGCGATCCAATACACCAGCTGACACGTTTCCCTCCAATACCGCCCATTTTTCAAAGTTTTTGGGCGTTAACGTTCACGCGAAAAACTTTTCAAAATGCGATATTAGCCATCGGATCGGAGGGCCCAGATCCAATGGTGCGGAAAGATTGCGATGGGGAAAGTTGTGGGGTGAATGGCGGTTTAGATCCTGACCGTCAGATCTATAGGAATGGACGGTAGAGATCTATCGATAGGGGAGAATGAGAAGGGCAGGGTTTGAAAGCAGAAGTAATGTGGACCATTGGATTTTATGAAATCAACAGCGGGGATTTCATCGCATCGGAGAAAAGAAAGATGCCAAAGCATCGGGGTCCTTTGAGTTTGTGATGCACAATTAAGTGCTGGCCATAAGATCAGATGAAATATCAATGGTCAGGATTGAATTAGCAGGCGTGGGTGATGGGCTCATGAGCAGAGTGCGATTGTATCTCAGCCGTTGGATCTGTAGGAATGAACGGTCGATATTAGATTGGGAGATCGAAGGAGATGGGCTCATCGCATTCGGGATTTTAGGAAGAACAAAGGGAAAGAGTTTTTTTCGATTGCGATTAGGCCTTAGCGCTTGGTCGTAGGCATGGGTTACATGCAGAGGAAAGGCTTAAGGGCTAAGCTGAAAGGGGCTTAAGCCCTAAAGTGTTAAAAGGGTGATTTTATGGCAAAAAACAAGCTTTTTTAAGCCAAATGAGGGGTTTTGGTAGATGAAAGAAGGCATTTTTAAACCAAATATAGGGAGGTATAAGGTTTAAAAGGGGTTTTTGGAAGGTTTAGAGATTAAATGAAGGCATTTTGAGAGATTTTATGTAGGGAATGAGGATGAAACATGGGGGATTTTGTGGGAGTGAAATGGAGAGAAGGAGGCCCTTTGAAAGCAGTTTCTTTCACCAATCAGCAGGGTTCTTTAAAGGAAACAGTAGTGAATATTATTCAAAGGATAAAGGACACATGGAGGCTTCAAGAATGAGATATTTACAAAGGAAATGTTTCTCTTGAAGGCTCAGAAAAAAATTTAGCCACCTGTTTGCTTTGCCAAAATTTTATAGGTGGATAATAGTGGCTCCACATGGGGATGGCATCTTCTTGAAGGTGTCAAGAATCTCAGAAAATAATATTTGGTAGTAGGCCAGATGCCTGGTACTTGACACATATTTTTCTTTTTTGATCAGCTACCACAAACATGGTGGATAATAAATTAGCAGAAAATATTTTCCCAAACAACTACCTACCCATCCTACTGTCCTAACATTTTTTCTTCAAGGTGCACTTAGACTTGCAGACCTTTCACATCATCAATTTTTTATTGGAAGCAAAAAATAATCTAATTCTACCCTTATTTCTCCATGAGACCAGATTAAACAGTTGGACTCATAGCTTATCTACCTAAACTAATATCTGCCAGGATTAAACTGTCTGGCAAATTTCATTCTCTACATTCTAAAACAGAAATTGAAACACAGCTAAACCAAGGTTAGACTGTCTGATTTGTTGTGGGTCGATGGCATAAAGACAAGCTGCACATGGACTGAAACTTTGCAGAAATTAAAAACAAAATTTGAAGGCTTCAGACCTGAAAATCACCAGCATCCTTTCTTCTTTTATGACTCAGATTTTGAGCTTTTTAGAGTCCTCTTCTTTCTTCTTTTCAACTCTGGTTTTGATCTTGTTAGAGCTACTTCTTCTTCCTTTTTCTGTTGGTTCAAGTTTTGAGCATATCTGAACCTTTCCTTTTTATTTTCTTTTTGTATTTTTTGAATTTTCTTCAAAAAAAAATCAACAACTAACTAAATGCTCACAGGCTCAGCTTTATTGAGATTTCCTACCTATCCTACTCTAACTTGAAATATTTACATGTCTAGCTGACAAACTCTCTTTTCCAATACATCCAGTCAATCAAATGATCCCATGACTGGTCTCTTCTCATCTCTTTGAGCATGCTGGACAGGAATGGCCACTCCCATTCTCTTTGTTTATTAACAGCAGCTTCAAAAATGTTTCTTGTTGTCTGCAACAAGATTCTCTTGATGACCTTTGATCCTTATTCAAATATCTACAGGAAATGAGCATAAGGATCTTGAAATGATACTTGGCTGTGAGTATTTGATAATTATTTTTTAACCAGGATTGCTTCCTCTTCCACTGGATCAAGGAACATATTCTCTTGAGAAATAAATTCTTCCTCATCTTCATCATTTTCTAAACTGGAGGACTCATCATATTTGGCAGTGTTGTCCTCTTGTAACTCTGATAGGTTCTGCTTTGGTGGGCTAAGCTCTGTGAAAATATCAATGCATTCTTGAGCAGGGGTCTATTCCATTGCTTCTTCTTCTTCAAGAAAAGGCTCCTTGATTTCAACCTGCTCAAAAATTTCTTCTTTGTTTTCATCTTCACACTGTGGGATGAAAGGCTACTGATCCCCAATCACATGGAAACTATTACTGATGATCTGAGACAAAGCAGAGTGAACATTCCAGGAATATTCACCTGCTTCTAGACTTTCATAACTTTCCTCATCAGTATCATAAATAGCCTGACTTGGCTCATTACTTTCTTGAAGTTGATGAAATTGATTTTCCTCTCACAAATCTACTAATGATGGCCCTGCAAGATCAACTTCTTTTTGGAGAACATCATCATCAGATAGATCAAACTTAGTAAAATAAATGAAGTAAGTAATTCTACCAATCAAACATACTGGAGTATTAGCATATCTTTCTTCATTTTGATTTACAGGGGAGCTTTCTGAATCTGTACAACAAAGCTCAGTAGATGAATGGGCAAGAGTGTTTTCTCTATAAAAGATCTCAGAGGCAGGCTATCTATTTATGATCTGATCTATTTCTTCTTCTGTCAAAGGGGAAGATGTTCTTGCATTTCTTTAAGTAGAAGTGCAGCAGCTCTCTGTTTCTTGTATTAGCTAATTTAGAGGCTGGATGTCTTCTTGAGCCTCTTCTAGGAGATCTTCACTTGTGCTTGCAGGGAAACCTTGAGGGGTTTTCTGATTTTTCCTGATCTCTTTCTGATTTGAACCACTCCTCATGATCATGGTGATACTTAGTTAGAATACAAGGCTCATGAGTTGTTTCTTCTATATGATCAGGATGCCACTCTTCTTGTGAAATCTGAGATGAGTTATAATCTAGAGGGGAAGTCCCTATGTGTGCTAGTTCTTCCTCCTCATCAGATTCTACATCTTCTAAGTGGTTTCTTTTTTCCTTAGAGCAGCGTTCCCTATTATATTTTCCATTTGGTCATGAAATTCTCTTATCAGCATAGTACAAGATATAGGTAGGCAGTCAGGCATTTCTTGACAACCTTCCTCTTCTTCTTCTATAGATTCTTGAGCATCATACATGTCTTTCTCATTGTCTAGGTCTTGTATAGGTTGAGCTTGCTCTTGTTCTGGAAAAATAATTGGCTACTCTAGATAATCTATATTTAGACTAGCCACATACCTCTCCACTATTTTTTCACTAAGTATGTTCATCAGTCTTGTCACTCTATCCATCAAATCATTTAGCTTTGCTTCTCTGTCCATACTTGGATCCATGTTTGTAAAAAGAGGTCATTGTATCTTCTCAACCAGTTCAAGGCTTCTACCAGTGGATTCATTTGGTCTTTTGAGAGTTATGGAGTGTGGAGTCGCCAAGTGGATGAATTTGAAGGTTTGAAGTAGGCTGTTGTCCACCGTCAGCAATTAAATACCAATATAACCAAATATTTTGGGTCTTCTTAGGTCCTAAGGTTATCTACGATGAAATTCACTCAAAATTCCCCAGTGGAGTTGCCATTATGTTGTGTTTCCTATGTTTTGGCTAGATTGGCAAGACCAAAAGACAAGACAACATTAAACCACTTTGGGATCCTAGGATCTAGCCCTCTTGGATCCAGAGAGGGATATCTCTATAAATGTAAAGAATGATATATATTTAAGGCTCAAATTGAGGTATTAGGCTAGGTATGAAGCACAAGGGTTTTTTATTTTGTTTTTTTGGTTGGAGATCATTAACTAAGAAGTTTAAGGAAGTAAGGAAGGAATTGAATAGAAGGATGTTTCAGCATGGGAAGATGGGTCAAGAGAAGTGTCAATACATTGGGCTATGGATTCATAAAAGGGGTTTACTTGCATAATAGTTATCCAAGGGTTTCCATAGGGCAAGTCATCTATACCAAAGGATGTTTTTAGATATATGGTGAGATGGAACATTAAGAATGGGTGAAAGAAAGAAACCAAAGTGCAGCCTAAGATCAGGTAAGGAATTTTAACCTATCCTTCTTTTGAAATACTTTCAAAGGAAACTCTCAATAAAGACACAAAGGGCAGACTAAGATCAGGTAAAGACTTTTAACATAGCCTGCTTTCAGCATACTCTCAAGGAGGACAATCCAACAGTCCTCATAACTGCTTCCAGAAGGTAGAAAACATTTAAGATTAAACACAGAGTAAGGCCTAAGATCAAAGAAAGACTTTTCACCTTCACTGCTTTTGACACAAATTCACGGGGATCTTAGAAAGGCTAACTATTGGAAAAGGAACCTAGTGGACAGGGCTAACTCGGAATCCCTAGTTTCACAATTCTCTCATCTGAAACCCAACAAGAACATCTAAGAAACAAACTCTAAATTCATACATCAGTAAGCATGGACTAGCCAATTTCTATACTGGTTAAATTATGTTGAATTTGTTCTTAGATACACAAATAGCAGAAAACATAAAGATAAATATTTAACAGTGAGATTTAGGGTACTTCCAATAGTATGTCCTAATCTATGCTTGTTGTTCTTTATCTGAGAATAATGGACAGTATGATAAAACATGAAAGAAGACAGTTACAGTAAGGAAAACATCACCAATAACATAGACCAGGATCCTATGAATCTGCTTGTTTTATTGATGTGCAAAACCAGTCACATACTTCGATTCCAGTGGCTCTTTACATTCCAGAATTCTCTTCCCAACCTACTATATTACAAACTACTCAGCTACTTCCCCTCAATAACAGTTCAAACAGTCGATAAAATCCCAACAACCAACAAAAAAATTTCAGTGAATACTTATAGGTGAATGAGGAGGTGAAGTAATAGAAAATATTGTTGGCCCAATTAAATGAAGAATTTAGTGCTTCTCAACCTCTGGGAGGCTTGATGGAGAAGAAATGACATGCTCCATACTTCATTAAATGGGCCTTTGCTTGTATTTGTACTTTGGTTGTTTTTGTTGGACTTTCGGAAGCTCTGGTAGGTTAGAAATTTATTTCTGAGCTGCATATATGTCAATAATATCTCTGACTGCCTTGACTGCAACTTGCGTTAATGAAAAATAGGACTGCAGGGGGCAGTATGGGTCGATGGAAAGTAACTAGCCTCTCTGATTTTGCGTGTAGAGGCTTCTCTGCTGATCTGTCCTTTATGTTTCATTAATCTGGCTCAGATTGTGCTTTAGGCGCTGATACTCTCTATTTAGTTGATGTTCACAACATTTTTGTTGTTTTGCACACGCGCAGAAGGTTTACATAGGTGGAGGTATTGTTTCTATGAAAGATCCCTTAGATCCCTCCCTGTATTGAAGACTTGGAATTGTCATTCCTAGCCTCTGTGTTACTTTTAAAATAGTGGGGAAAACCTTTATAACCTCCAAAAAACAAAAAAATTTAAGAAAATCCCATGAAAATAGGCTCAAAACTAGCTTTGAAGGTTTGGGAGCGAGGTTAAAATGGAACCGTTGATTTAGATTAATCAACGGTTGAGACCATTCGGTGAAACACTTGGGAGAAAAGATGGAGGGCGAATGAATTGGTGGTGAGATTAAATCAAGGCCGTTAGATTAAAATGATCAACGGCTACGATCACCCGATGGAATCATTCGGGAGGATAGATGAAATTTAGGTGAAGGGGGCCGCGATGCAATGTGGACCGTTACATCAAAACAACCAACGGCTACGATTAACTATGAAATGACGTTGCGAAGGGTGGTAAGGTGGAAAAATGGAATGGTTTTTGCAAAATAAAATGGGGGTAGGTGGTATTCACAAATAAAATGCGATTCGATACACCTGCCGACACGTTTCCCTCCAATACCGCCCATTTCACAAAGTTTTTGGGCGTTAACGTTCGGGCGGAAAACTTTGTGAAATGTGATATCAGCCATCGAATTGGAGGGCCCAGATCCGACGGTGCGGAAAGATTGTGATGGGGAAAGTTGCGGGGTGAACAGCGGTTTAGATCCTGACTGTCGGATCTGTAGGAATGGACGGTGGAGATCTATAGATGGGGGAGACTGAGAAGGATGAGGTTTGAAAGTGGAAGTAATGTGGACAGTTGGATTTGAGGAAATCAACGACGGGGATTTCATCGCATCGGAGAAAAGAAAGATGCCAAAGCATCGGGGTCCTTTGAGTTTGCGATGAGCTATTAAGCGCTGGCCGTCAGATCAGTCGAAGGATCAATGGTCAGGATTGAATTGGTGGGCGCGGGTGATGGGCTCATGAGCGGAGTGCGATTGTATCTCAGCCATCAGATCTGTAGGAATGAATGGTCGAGATTAGATCGAGAGATCAGAGGAGATGGGCTCATCGCATCGAGGATTTCGGGAAAAGAACAAAGGGAAAGAATTTTTTGAGATTGTGATTAGGCCCTAGTGCTTGGTCGTAGGTGTGGGTTACATGCAGAGGAAAGGGTTAAGGGCTAAGCCGAAAGGGGCTTAAGCCCTAAAGTGTTAAAAGGGTGATTGTAGGCCAGAAAACAGGGTTTTGTAAGCCAAATGAGTTATTTTGGTAGATGAAAGGAGGCATTTTTAAACCAAATAAAAGGAGGTATAAGGTTTAAAAGGGGTTTTTGGAAGGTTTAGAGGTTAAATGAAGGCATTTTGAGGGATTTTATGTAGGGAATGAGGATGAAACATGGGGGATTTTGTGGAAGTGAAATGGAGAGAAGGAGGCCCTTTGAAAGTAGTTTCTTTCACCAATTAGTAGGGTTCTTTAAAGGAAACAGTAGTGAATATTATTCAAAGGATAGAGGACACATGGAGGCTTCAAGAATGAGAGATTTACAAAGGAAATGTTTCTCTTGAAGGCTCAGAAACATTTTTAGCCACCTGTTTGCTTTGCCAAAATTTTATAGGTGGCTAACATATCCTATATATGACAAAGAACTATATGCATTGGTACAAAGAGTCAAGAGTTGGAAACACTGCTTGATGGGTAAATAGACTATTGTACACACCAATCACCAACCATTACAGTACTTGCAGTAACAAACAAAATTGCATCAATCAAGACATTTCAGGTGGATGGGATTTCTTCAACAGTTTCAATTGGTTATAAGGCACAAGAAAGTTATTTCAATAAAGTTGTAGATATTCTTTCAAGACCAATCATTAGTGCATCTACTTTACTCAAAAATGATTTTGTTGTACATGAGATTTACATAGAACAATATGCACATGACATTGATTTTCAAGATATGTATGCTAGTTTGAGTGAAGGGATTCACATTGAAGAAAAATATTATCACATGCATAACAATTTCCTATTTCATTTGGGAAAGTTGTGTATTCCACAAGGAGAGAGGCTAAGTGTCATGAGAGAAGCTCATTCATCTCTTATTGCTAGACACTTTGGGGTAAGAAAAATGTTGGCGCATCTACAGAGGTATTTTTATTGGCATCGCATGGTAGATAGTGTGTCCCTTTTTATTAGAGGTTGTTCTATGTGTGCAACAAGTAATCCTAGTAATAGGAAGCTTGGATTGTACACGCCACTACCGGTACCATCAAGGCCATGGGAGAGTGTCTCCATGGAATTTGTGTGAGGTCTACCTATGTCAAGAAAACAACATGATTATCTTTATGTAGTTGTGGATAGATTCAGAAAAATGTGTATACTTATGCCATGTAATAAAACCATTACTGCTAAACAAATTGCTGAGCTTTATTTTCAAAATTTTTGGGTTCATTTTGGATTTCTAACTTCTATTGTTAGTGACAGGGATTCTAGGTTCATTGGGAATTTTTTGTCAAATCTATGGATAATGATGGACACAAAGTTGAAAAAGAGTAACGCTTTTCATCCACAAACAGATGGAAAAATCAAGGTGGTGAACAAAAACATTGTGCATCTATTGAGAGGATATTGCAACAAACATCCTAAGTTGTGGGATGAACAACTGCATTACATTCAACATGCTTACAACAGGGAAAATCACTCTTCTACACAGACCTCACCTTTTTAAGTATGCTTTGGGTATTTTCCAAAATCGCCATTAGACTTCATCTTTGGGAAGGATGTTGCAATTGATGGCCATAGTGACATTGATAAGGCTCGAAAGTTCATTGAGAAAATTTAGATTATACATCAACAAGTTCAAGAACAGCTTGAGAAAATTCAAATAAAATACAAAGAGAGGCATGACAAACACCGGGTTGATCACATGTTTCAAGAGGGAGATGAAATATGGTTGCACATTAGTAAAGAAAGGATGCAAGGGGAAGGTAAAAAGCCCAAACCCATTCTCTATGGTCCTTTCAAGATTATAAAACAAGTTGGTAAAAATGCATTCCAACTTGACTTTCCTTCTTATATGCAAATGTATTCAGCTGTTAATGTTGAAAACTTACGTTTGTATGAGCCACCTTTGATCGATGATCAAGGAAGTGATGTTCAACTACCTTCTATTGAATATTTCTCACCAGAATTTCTGGATGAGCTCAAAGAAGACACAATTCTTGACAAGAGGACAGGAGAATCAAAGAGGGGAACTGTTGACTAGCTTCGAGTTTGGCTCAAAGGCACTAAACCAAGCAAGGAAAAATGGATTGAGATTGGAAAGGTGAGGAAGTTTTATCCTCATCTACAAAAAAAGTAATCAAGTCTTTTGGGGTCTTTTGAGGCCTTAGAATTACGCTGCCAAAACATGGGGGAAAACCACTCGGTTGGACCTTAAGGCAACTCCTTTTCCATTTGGTGTAGTGGCTCCGATAGGGGGTAAATTTGGGGCCAGTTTCCCAATAAGGATGATATTGAGGGTGTGTGATTATATGATATGCAAATGGAAATTATTTTAATCTATCTTATGCATCTATCTAAACTAGTTATTCTCCTATATACCCAGGATGTTTCTTTCTTTATGCAATCTGAAAAGATATCCTTCAACTGTTAGTAATATAGATCATTTAACAGTTGAAAGTGATGAAAATTATGTAAGATGATTCTTCTAACAAAATAGTTTGACTGGAAGAATTATGAAAAATATATCACATTCATATGTGTGATTATACATTCAATAAGAAACTACAGACAAATATTAGAAAAGAAGTGCATGTAAAGTTCGTCTATAATAACGTTTCAAATATATAATGCAATAAAATATCACTGTCAATCTATAAAGTAAGACTTAATACAAGTAAATAAAAGTACCATATGTACGAAGTTCTACTCATGTAAATTGACAATAATTGATCTGCTCCTCACTTTCAAGAAATTTAAAGAATACAATAGTGCAACATTAGTTAAACAACTTTAATTATCAAAAGATAATAGGTGTGTTCCATTAATTCATCAAAGCATTCACAAACTTACAATAGTGAATTCTTTGCAAATTTTTTTGACAAATTTCTAGACCCTTCTCTAAATGCATGAAAGGGTTTTAAATACTAAACTAACTATGTTCTAAAATAGATTATTACAAAAATATAGAGGAGGTTTCAAACAACCATCCTCGTAAGACTAACTTAAACTACAATATAGGAAAATAAAATAACAAATTTGATTTATGAATTCTGCCTTTTCTTCTAGATTTGGTCACGAAGTTGACAAATATCTATCATAGGCTTGAGTTGAGTTGGCTATGAAATCCTCGATCTGACCTGTCCCTTGAATACTGCATTTGAAATTACTGGTTGCGATATTTTTGTTGAATCTGTTAAGGATTGCAAAATCTGATATTGTTTTTTATCACTCATAAAGTTGTGAAACATTTTTAGATATGGTCATATTGTTCACTCATCAAAAGGATAAGGTCTCCTTAGCCATTTCAATGTGGTATAGGAAATTTTTGGTTTTTTTTACATTTTTAGCCTATCTTAAGTTTCATGGTCACCTCCATTTATGTCATTTCATGTAAAATCAGTCCTCATATGGTGTTATTTTTCATTCCCCGTGCATTTAAAATAAAATAAGGTGCATTTCTCAGTTTTTCAAATTTTCATAGCCTTTTACATAGGAAAACAACAGTTTTCACTACGAAACTGCCTAATAGTTTCATAGCGAATCTGTCATAGGTTAAACAAACTTCGCTACAAAAATTTGTTTTCAAACCTGTCTTGTCAAATTCACTATGAAGTGTCATTCTATGATTGGAGGAGCTAGGGTGGAGGTCATTCAAGTTTTTTATGATAAATTCAAGGGTACATAGCCATGTTTGAGGTCATCATTATATTTTGGGCATGTATGTGTCATGATTGAAGCATGAGCTGTCAATTAAACCATAAAACTTTACCCCAATTAGTCTTTTGTCATATTGTGCTTTATCTTTTCATGTGAGTCGATCCCTGCAGATCTGCTTCATCGAGCCAAGTAGATTGCTGGCAGATTTGAACATTGCAGGTGTCATCAAGCAAGCAAGTTTGTGAAGATATAAATCACCCATGGGTGCAAGAAGGAAAACAAACGAAGGTGGTCATTGCCACAGGTATGAGCCCATGGACATGAATATACTCAATAAAGACCCAAATTCCGTGGAGGTTTCTAGAAGAACTGGTTGCTTGCAATTCTGTCAGAGGTTGCAGGGATTTCATCTAAAAGTTTCCAAGGATTTTTCCACCAGCTTCAAACGTTGGAATTCTAAACCTTAAAATGACACCAGAGAGCATCTCATCAGCAACAGGAATCCCTAGAGGAGGGGAACAATGGTTTAAAGGCATCAAATTCATAATGCAGGATTGCAAAGAGTTCATCAAGCAAGAACACAGTGAAATTGATCTGACAAATGCTATCCCTAGGAGTTTCATGAAGGACAATTATTCAAAGCTACTGATGTTCATCCAGATTATTTTACTTGTGAAGGAAGGTTTCACATGGTCTAATCCTATCATCTCAAGCTTCTTATGCATTTTGTGGGTAAGAGGTCACTTGACTTTCCTTTTAATTTAAACAGAATTCTAGGGAAAATGTCAGATAAGCTTCAAATCAAAAAACAGGACAATGAAACTTCTATTTTTCATCATGGGTTGATTAAGTTGTTGGTGTTAGAGGAATTGAGGAGGTTAGACAGATATTGGACTTCTTTCTTGTTCATGAGTGGTTATGAAATTGATGTTGTCACTCCTAAGATAGCCTCCAAACCTAGAAACATTTCATCACCAGTTGTGGCAGAGGAATTTGAAGAAGGGAATAGATCATCTCCTCCAGATACAGTGAGCATGGAAGAAGAACCTTTGCAGAAGATTGACACACCTAAAACATCACCTGCAAAACAGAAGCAGATAGTCAGCAAACAAGGCATCAAGAGAGTCAATAGGAGCCAAACAGTGGTTAAAGGAAACTTGGAGGATATCCTACATGCAATTTACATTGAAGAATCCCCCATTGTGCAAGATAAAGACATTGAAGATGGAGGAAGAAAGCTGAATAAAGTTAGGATTTCTAAAAAACTAGAGTTTGCAGGTGATGATGTTGGTTTCATTTTTCAACCTAGGAAGCCAATGACCAGACATGAAAGGAAGGTCATGGAAAGCAGTAAAGAGAATGAGAAAATTAATGAAACTTCCTAGCCACCAAGAATCATAGATTTTTCTTCACCTGCAAAAGAAGAACTGGTTATCAAACAAAGAAAGGGTAAAGAGAAAATGATTGAAAAATCAGAAATTGAAACCCTTAAAGAGAAGTTAAAGGAGGTAGGTAAAGAGATATCAGTTTTCAATCAAGAGGAAAAGAAACATAGAGTTGAGAAGGTTCAGTTGAACAAATGAGGAAAATCTGGGAAGATCAAGTCATAAGTGTTTCAAAAACCTTGGACAATACTGAAAATTTGATGAAATGGACTCAGCCACTGAAAGGGGAGGTTAAACATGTTAGGAGAATGAATTTTCAATTAAAATCTAAAAACATAACATTAAAGGACAAAGTGGAAGATCTTCAGGAGAAATTGGATTTGATTCATGTGGAATTGGAAAAGAAAGGACTGAAGAAGACTGTGGTAGAAGAGCCTATTCGTCAACTGATTGTAAATAAGGAGGAAACACCACAGGAGTAAAATTTGAGATGGAATATATTTTAGGAGGTTCATAACATGCAGAGAACCCAAATTTTACAGCTGAAGAAATTTTTTTGAAGACAATCTTGAAAACAACAATATTTGGCTTTTTGCACAGTTTCGTAGCATACCTCAGGCTTGAGGCCAAAAATACACTATGAAAAATTCCTATAAGTGATTTTTTTCTTTAAAACTCAGTTTTGGCATGCTTTATGGAGGGAGATTGATGGTTTTCAAGGTTTCATAACATAATGAAGGTGTTGGAATAGCAAATAAGTCAAAAATATAGGTGGAAAAGACATTTTTTAAACGCTACTAAAACTCGCTACGAAACTGCCTAAAACTGCCATTTTTTCATAGCGAGTAATTTTTGAAGAATTTTGAGCATCTTGACATCACATCAGCTAGCTAGAGACCTCCAGCATGTCAATGGGACATATTATTAGATAATCATAGCTCAAAAGGAGTGCTACATAACCAGCTCATCAGTCAAAACAATGTTAAAGATGAAGGTCATCCATTCCTAGAAAGTAGGATTATGTTCCACAAATCTAAGGGTGCTTTAAAGATGTAAAGTGATGGTGAATTATGGTCATTTATCCTTCGAGCATGTGACATTAATTATGTAACCATTATGTAACTGTTTTAATGATAGGATAAATTAATGTAATAAATAGGAGATAGATTCCTATTAGGAGTTTGTTTTCTTTAAGGATAGTTGTCACTTTCTTGTTTCAAGTTAGTGATTTCTGTTATGCTAGGTGTTAGAGTACAATTTGAAGATCTAGCCAGCCAGGAAGATCATCCACATTGTAAATAATGTCTATTTATAGAAAAAATATAGAAGAGAAAGGGTTTGGAGAATATTGCACCAAATTGTTGCTTGTATGTTTTATTCATTATCAATAATACAAAGTGACATTCTACTTCTAGACCTGAGATTGACATGATTTTTTTTATATGTTATTGATCTATATCTTTATGTTTAATCACTTGTAGTAGATTTCATCTCTAATTACTCAGAATTCATAATTTTATGCTATGAATTCCTTTAGTGGTGAAATGAGTGTGTTTTACTATGTTATGTGTTTGAATTATCTCTGTTAAAAACCTCTATCTGCCTCAGCTTCCATGTGAAGAACCACTATCACTAACACTACTGATTTTTGACTCCATAAGCCCAATGGTAGCAAGCCTTCATTTTTCAACCTGCAATCATACAAAACCAAGTTACATTTCATAGAGTTAGCCATCCAGTATTATCCTTATTCAAAATCATAAACACCCTTTGAGAGAGCCCTCTCAAACTGAAGAGGCTAATCTTCAGTTAGAAGTGGTTTGAAAGAGTTACATTGATTTGATTGATGAGCAGCCAGTCAAGATCAAGTTGGTGATAACACTGATGATAAGTTTTGATCAGAAAAGTCAAATAATTTTCTTGATCAAACTTATTTACCTTTTTAATTACTTCATCCTATGTGTCTGCTTTCTGCTTCCACTGTGTTTCTATTTTTTTTACTTCTGAGAACACTTCACATGTGTACTCTTTGAGAATTTTTGCTTTCACTAGTTTTTCACATACATATTCAATAATTTCATTTGGTAACTTTGATTTTTTCGTTGCTTCTTTCTCTGCTTTCTTGATTTGTGCTTCCCAATATTTGAATAGGATCTCCTTATGAAACTTATCTACCTGAGGTAGATCAGCTTCCCTTCCTGAGTTTGATTCTTTCCATTGAATGTGTTCATTGATTTTCTTTTTGAGTCTTTCACTTTCAAGTTTTTGGATAGCTATTTGTTGGATCAATATTTTATTTGAATCACAATAAGAGTCAATAATAGAAACTTGATGACAAAATACTTCTTTTTATTTCTTTAACTTAGAATTTACATCCAATGCTTCTTTTATAAATTTCTCTAGTTGCGATTGGCTCTTTATCCTGGCCATTACTGCTTCCAGTTGTACTTGTTTCTCATTTATTTCTGCTTGATGCTGCAATTTAAGACTCTCGAAATCCTTTTGAAATTGGGCCATCTTTGCTTTGATTTGCTCACTGGAGTTGGATTTTTCTTTATTTAACAACCTCTCTAGTTCTTGTACTTTGGCTTCCTTTTGCCTTAGCAACACTCTAACCTCAGTAGCTTTATCAACAGTGGCAGTAGCATATGCCCCTGCATACTATGATAATTTAGTTAGATGTTCCATAGAATCATCTAAGGGAGTCTTCCACAAAACGTCAACAAATTCATATGTGAGGTTTGAGACTATTTCATCAATTCTTCTCCTTTTGTTCCTCTTAACTACAGCCTTATAACTAGTACTGTAGAAGATGTCCAGCGAAAGAATTTCTTCAACTTGTAAAACTATTTGTTCTGTAGGGTGGGCTGTTATGATCTCTCGATCATGAGTTTCTGGAACTTGTTGTAGTGGATTAACAGTTTCCACTATCTTATGGGAATGTTCAGGTGTTTGAAAACTAGTTACTTAATTAGTATTGGGATTAGCTTTAGGAGTTTTATTGCTTCAGAAAACTCATCTCATTCATTACTAAAATTCTTTGTTTGCGACTTTTCAGATTGATCAAGTGTGTCATGACTGTGCTGAACTTCTTGAGAAGTTGACTCTGTTTCATTACTTTCTTTTCGCTTATGCATCTCTATTTCTTGGATTATTTGATCAATTATCTTTTTTGGGCTATCCTTTCTGGACTCGGATTCATTTTCAGAGTGATCTGATTTGTGATATTGATGCTTTGATTGACCCGATTCATCCTCAAACATGTCTTTTGCTTCATTATCCAAGCTGATACTTGGAGTAGGTCTGTTGACATCTTCAATAGTTAACAAGTTGAGAGGAACTCTCTCCAGTCTCTTATTTCTATATATTTGGAATGCTTCCAAATCATCTTGGCTTATTTGGCTGGATGCAAACTTGATTATGTCTGAAAAATTTTCCATGCCTTGGAA
Organism: Pinus albicaulis; assembly: GCA_034641835.2. NCBI lineage: Eukaryota > Viridiplantae > Streptophyta > Pinopsida > Pinales > Pinaceae > Pinus > Pinus albicaulis. The sequence goes on from CM076574.1 coordinate 1,381,107,450, forward strand.
GAGATCATCAAATCCATATATTTCCTTTACAAAAGGTTTCATTTTGAGCTATTTAGTGTAATTTTTAATTACATCATTTGGATCATATAGTCTCTTTGTAATTATTGCCAATTTCAATAAATTAATCTTAGAAACCTGCTTGTAGGTATGGCCAATATCAAAAAGTTCAAAAGTGTCGCACTGTACAGGGAAATTAGGCCAAACAGCCTTCTTAGCATTTTTCAGTTGTTTAGTGATACCATTAACAAGATGGTAGGCTATCTCTTTTGCAAGCAACTTATTGGGAACATAATATGGTAGGACGTGGGGAGAATCATAACTCCTGAATACTCGGACATATGTAAAATTTTCCTCTACAAACCACCTAGCCAAAGAAATAATATATGCGCTAGCCTCTTCAAAAACCCTAGGGGCATTCTTATTGAATATCATTTGGTGCATAAGTGATCCAGGTCTTGGGGGAAGGCTCCCAAGATCTAAAAAATTGAAATGGATCTGACAAGATCTGCAAAATTAGAATGCCAAAAAAGAGAAAGAGCACAAAGCAAATAAAACCACAAAGAAACTTGTTTTATTAAAATAGAGAATATCTGTAGGAGCTACATTTTGGTGGACAATCTATCCTTTTACAAAGTGAGGCTTGTTATTTATAGCCTTTTTTTGAGTTACAATACCATGGGTAGATACCATAGGTGGTTCAATACCATGGGTAGATACCACTTACAATACCATGGATAAATTCCATGTGTGGATGAATACAATGGGTGGAAACATACCATGGGTTAATGAATATCATGGATAGATGTCACTTACAATACCATAGGCGAATAGATACCATCGGTCGATGCCATTTAAAATACCATGGGTGGATGGATAACATGGGTGGATGAACACCATGGGTGGACGATGTTTTCCATTCGGATTATTCCTCCCTTCTTAAGAAGCAATGGTCCCCATTGCGTGAAGTTCCCTTCTGAGAAGCCTTTGTTGAATATGAAGAGCCACTGAAGAGAAGTTAACCCATAACTATGATGAACTAAGATTCGAGAATAGAGATACCCTGTAATGCTTGTGACCAACTATGATATTGATAGTGTGTGGCCTAGCAAATGGACTTAGATGAAGTGTGGGTTTGTGGATGAACCAAAACCATGAAAAATGAAGATCCGATGATAGAGATGCCCTATAATACTTGTAACCAACTGTGTTACTAACAGTCTGCAGCCTAGCAAATGGACTTCAATGAGAAGGATTTTGTGCGGTTGACCCATAACTATGATGTTGATTTTTGATGAAGTAGTAGGTGCCTACATAGCTTGGGGTGGGAGGACATGTCTCCAAATGGCCCAAGCCGAATGCTACTATGCTAAAACTGATGAATGTGAAGCAAGTGCCTACTAAAGTGGGGTGGGAGGGCACGTCTCCAAAGGGAACCCGCTCTGAATGTTATTCCATATTGAAAATGAGCATAACTTGATCAATATAACTCAGAATATTTATTATAACCTATTTTTGGAAATGGAATGATCATTTTGCATCTTCCCATCTATTTGAAATCGATATTTGGGGAACCTAGACTCTCAGATGTGCGCTGGAATTGTCTCGTCGTCACAAAATTTCTGAAAAAAATAGCTGATTTTAAATTAGCGATAAATCCCTCGTCCAGACTCCGATTCGACTGATGTTTTTTTTTTTTTAAATTGGGTGATTTTTCAAGGGGAGCATAGATATGTAACCATTTATCTGAAATTTCCCATTGAAAACTAAAATAAATGATATGATATCCATCATCCATGAATTATCGTTAGAAAAATTGCTGCAACATTGCTGATTTTGAATTAGCGATATCTCCCTCATCCGAACTCCAATTCGGCCGATTTTTTTTTTGAATTTGGATGTTTTTTTGCAAGGAATCCAGATCTAGTCTTAGATTTTGTAAATTTTTCACCAAAATGTTCAGATCTGATCTTAAAACTCGCCACCCAAGAAATTCATGGAGCTTGTTGAAGATTGCTGCCAAAAATTGAAACTAAAATATGCTTCAAACCCTCATTCCCATGGATTAATAACCTGAATCTGATACCACTGATCCAGATCTTTGGGGGAGGCTCCCAAGATCTAAAAAATTGAAATGGATCTAACAAGATCTGCAAAATTAGAATGCCAGAAAAGAAAGAGAGCACAAAGCAAATAAAACCACAAAGAAACTTGTTTTATTAAAACAGAGAATATTTGTAGGAGCTACATTGTGGTGGACAATCTGTCCTTTTACAAAGTGAGGCTTTTTTTTTTGTCAATTTAGTAGTACCTTGCTATTTTCTATTTATCATTTGAAAGCAAGTTACAAAAATATTAACATTTGTGCCCTCAACCTGCCTGGAGGAAACCAGGTTTGTTGGCCACCTTAAAGCGTTGAAGGTCATCCAAAACTAAAAGAGTTTCATTCTACTATTTGTTGCATGAGAAATCTGTCTATTTAGTCTATTATCAAAGTAACTGTTAGGACCTATAGTCCTTTGCAAAAAAACAAAATTCATATTGTAAAATAAACTAAACTCCTAGCCATCAAAAGATTCAATCGGGTTAGGATCCTTTATAGTGGATCCTAGCATATCAGCTTGTTGTAGTTGTTGGATCTGCTTCTCCATTCTTCCAACACGATCATCAATTCTACCAATACGATCAGTGGCTTGGTACTGGGTGACCTTTATGTGTTGTAGTTGAATGTCAATGTCCTCCAATAATTCTAGCATTTTTGGTTCTGGCTTCTCTCTGGAAGGATGAATACTCTGAATTTCCTTTGTTAACAGGCATTTTACAATCTAGTAAGTGTGGACTGTTTGATTGAAAAGTGAAATTTGACCTTAGGTATTGCCAGGATCAGTAACAAATTCAAGAATTTCTACTTCTGCCTCATTATCTTCTTCATTTGTCTGAATTTCTCTTTCCCATCCATGGATTTCCTATCTGACCTGTGAAGAATTTCCAAGTGAATAGATAGAAGAGAGGTTCATTAAAACCTCTTGTTGTGTCTTCCTCCCTCTTTTCCTATTTTTCTCTGCAGGTTGGAACATCTTCTATTTCCCTTTGTTAGAAGTGTGGCCCAAAGGTTTTCTTGTTTTCCTCTTAACCATTGTGAGCCGACTTAAAGTGAGGCTTGTTATTTATAGCCTTTTTTTGAGTTACAATACCATGGGTAGATACCATAGGTGGATACCATGGTTCAATACCATGGGTAGATACCACTTAAAATACCATGGGTAAATTCTATGTGTGGATGAATAACATGGGTGGAAACATACCATGGGTTAATGAATATCATGGATAGATGTCACTTACAATACCATAGACGAATAAATACCATGGGTCGATGCCATTTACAATACCATGGGTAAATTCCATAGGTGGATGAACACCATGGGTGGATGCCATTTTCCATTCAGATCAATAAGAAACATGACTCCATAAAAAATTTTATAAAAATTTAGGTGGAAGTCTGGATCCCAAAGGTCTCTATGGTAAATGTGGATTAGGGTAGGGTCTTCGGTAGTCCATTTCCATCCCATGGTAGGAAAACTAGAAGAAAAGTCGATTGCGTCCATGATATAGGTAGACATGTAAAAGGGAGGTATTTCTCTACATGAAACACCCTTTTTATTCCTATATTCTGTGATGTGTTTGTCTAAACTGTTAGATAGGATATTTTCCCAATTTAGAATTGAGGAATTGATGATTACGTCAATTAATGGAACCCAGTCTACTGAAAACTTAGTGGTATCAGGTTTGGAAAACAATCTACACAACATGCCGGTAGCATAACAATAAGGGTAATAAATTTGGGCTATAGAGTACATACCAAATTTATCTCGTTTCAGCTTTCCTTGGTCTTCCTTCCATTCTGTTATGACTTTTCTTAAATCTAGGTTTTTTTCTTTAAAGCTTTGCAGAAAATCTTTGTCATAGTTTTTTTTTGAATCTGGTAAGTGGTACATTTCTTTCAAATCATTTACCCTAAAAGAACCAATATTATTGCTTCTTAAATCCTTAAAATTTATTTATTTTATGTTTAAGTGGTTAATTTCCCACTTAACCATATATGTGTAAGGGAGAGATTTTGGCCTTGTGGCTATCTTGTGGACGAATGAACATGCAACGTCAAAATTAGTTGGTTCTGAAGAAACAAATAATTCTACTGAAGAAACTTTATCTATCACTATTGGCTTTTCATTTTCGAAAAACTAATACATTGATTCCCATGAAAAGCTACCACATTCCTTATTGCAGGTGGTATATGAAAATAAGGGGCCATGTCTGAATCTTCAGTAGATGGTATTTGAGCAATAGCTTTGCCTTTCTTGTTCATCTCTTTCTTCTTCGTTGTGTTGGTTTGTTTCCTGATTTCAAGTATACAAAAAAATCATTATATGTATGGAATAAATAGATAAATCCATTGCTAATTTGTTTCAAAATATGAAAAAATATATATGAATCTTATCAAATATGATATCAATCATCGATAATCATTTCAAAAACCAAATCTCTTACACCTTCACACGAAATATATATCAATCAACTTAAAGTCGTTAGATCTCGAATTTCATTTTGATATGACATAAGTCATTTTGCATGCTCAAGTAATTAAATTCCATTAGTTCACACATCACCATATATAACTTTTACCGTTTGTGATGTTTACCCATAAATGCTGTGAAATGTGATGTGCACAAACCGCACATCGCAATTTTTATGTGTTAATGAATTTTTTTTCGGTTAAGTCATGCGAAATGTGAATTGCACATTAAAAATTCAAGCGGACGCGCTTAATAGGACTTTAGAGATTTATTTTTGTTGCTTTGTTGGCTCATCGGGTCTACGCAATTGCACTTATATCGAATTGTTTTATGAGTTGGTTGTTTGAAATAAGGTGTGATGTGATAAAGAGAATATAACGATAATCGAAGTTTTTGAAAGTTTTTTAAAACATAACTTCGAAAAATGATTAGTGCATTTCGCAACCCACTTAACTTCAAATATTGTAAGTCTTTTGATTTGTAAGCTATGCGGTTTGCGATGCGCTAAAGGAGTACAGAGGAAAACTCAAAAAGAAAACTTTTATTTCCTAAGTTTTTGTTTTTTAATCTAAAAATAAATTTCCTATTTATTTCTAAAGGGTCCCCATTTATTAAAATAAATGGGGGGGTGTTGTATAGCACAACAGGGTCCAAAAGCCTCCTAATCGGGAGGAATGGTCAGGAGATCATAAATTTTCTCAAAATTCAAAGTTATAGGATCAGGTTGAAACTAAGATGGTTGCATAGATTTCATCTTCTTGATTCTGGCACTGTGAATGCTTCGAAAAACTGATGTAGTATGAGGGAGATATCGCGTTCTGATCAAAATTCCAAATAGGTAAAATTGCGACAATTGACTAGGTTTGATTGGGATGCACAGTCAGAAAATGGGTGGATGTATAGTCAGCAAAAGGGAATATTCCTCAAAATATTCCCTCCAACAAACCAATCATGGTTTGACAAGTGTCAAAATTTCTTTTGGTACAGGGTTTGGAGGAGCTAATCATAGGGTGACACGTGGCCAGCCCTGAGGCTGCCACGTGTCCCTGTAACTGCACCCTCAGACCTCCTGCTTAGCACCCACACGACTTACCACCTGCTCTACGCATAGTTTCTTAACCATAGTGTTGTCAGGTTATATTTATTGTTTGTTGCAATTAGTGTTGGGTGTTGGAACCACTGACAGTCCCAACCTGCCAACAGTTTCGACATATATGGTCACATAACAAACATCAAATGCCAACCTTCACATATTTTACGTGTTAACCACCAAAATTCCATAGGGTTATCGCATGGCCATGTTTAAAACGTTCTTTCTGCGCGAATAAAGCACTAACCTCTGACGTTTATGAAACTCGCGGGTTTGGGGTGCACATGTGGCCACCCCAACCGCTAACATTTATTGTTGTAGTCAGATTTGGTAGTCAGGTTGGCGAGCATGCCTAAAATGGAAGGATTGCCTAGTTTAACTCCAGTTAAGTGGATTTTTCCACTTTTAGTGGAGCTTTCCTAGGTGAAACTAGGCAAAAGACCGCCCATTCTGAGTGAATGAAGAGTCATTTTTTACTAATTGGAGCATTTTGGAGCCATTGGTGTACATAAAATAGCCATTACAGCACTGTAACTACATGTAATATGCAAAATTTGAGCATAATGAAAAATGGACATTCCATTGGGAGCTGGACCAACAGATGTAGCCCAGGAGAGGTGAACTACTTTATCATACCTGCTGTGTAAATTTCATGTGGTGACTTATTTCTTTGTTTTACACTACTATTTAGTGTTATTTAAGCTTTTTTTATGCTTCTAATTCACTTTAAAATCATCTATAATTCATGGACAAAAATATCAATCCTTAAGCAAACTAATGAGACAAGTATGCACATGTTTTTAAATTGAAAAGACACAGCGCACAACAAAACTAATACATTCATTTCATATCACTTCTCTCCTTTGACGTTGCTGAATGATTCACATATTAAATAATTTTTTTTATTAAATGAGACATGTATTTACAAATATATATATATATATATATATATATATATATATATATATATATATATATATATATATATATATATAATTTTGTTTGAAAAAAAACAGTTGGTGTGCCAAAAAAAACAGTCATGCATCAGTACCAGTCCGTCTTTTTTTATCGTGCACCATTTGCAGTGTTCCTGGAAAATTTTAGCACACCACACAACATAAATTTTACTTTCTCAAGCAGTGCGTTGACGAAACTATCTATCCCGGGGCAGATAATTACGTCAACACACCACCAAACATTAGTTAATGGTGAACGGTGTGGTCGTTTAAGTGATCGCACCGTTGAGTATTTAAAAAATTGGGAGGGTGGTGCGTTGACCAAACTACTCGCCCCGGGGCAGATATTTTTGTCAGCACACTGCCCTCCTATCATGATTACACGATCAATGGTGCAATGGTATAACCAACCGCACTGTTGACTATGTACCAATATCGGGAGGGCGGTGCGCTGACCAAAATGTGTGCCCTAGGGCCCAGTGTTTAGTCAGTGCACTGCCCTCCTGACATCACTACATGGTCAACAGTGTGGTCGTTTAAATGACCACACCATTGAATATGGACCGGTGTCTGGAGGTGGTGCACTGACTAAAATATCCACCTCGGGGAGCATAGTTTGGCCACCGCGCTGACCTCCTGAACTTGGACATAGTCAACAGTGTGGTCAGTTAACCAACCACACCGCAATTTATGTATTTTAAAAAATACATGGTGCGTTGTTTCGGTACCACACAAAAACTGGTGCAGTTAATGTTAGCACCAATCGTGGTGTGGCCTGTAAATTTATAGGCAAAACCATGAAACGGTGCGATCCGAATGGCTCGAGTACACCGCACGAGATTTTTTTTTTAAACGGTGAATTTTAAGTTATTTTACAAAAATAATCCACTAAAAATTTTAATTATGGAGAAAAAAGTAAAATACCTATACATGTAGGCATCAAGGAGGCATATTTTCTATATAATTTTCAAAACTAAATTTTCCCATCATTTTCCAAAATTCGAAATCGAGATGGTGGCCAATGGATGGAAATAGTGCTTGAAATGGGAGCACTATGGCAGGGCACCTCACACAAGGGAAATTTTCACTGGTGCTTAAGAGCTCTGGAGCATGAAAGAAATGAAAATGCATATTTTTGGTCGTAATTTGTTTTTATTTAACCATGTTATGGTGCAGGTTTTTGAGGCGCACTAGACGGTTTCTTCCAGGCACACTGGGTTGTTTCAATTTTGGCACGGGTTTTTATGATGCACCAAGGCTGAATCTGTGTAGCGCACTAGTGTGCTATAGCAATTATACCCACTAGGATGGTTTGTACGGAGAGCACAGTGTGCCAATTTGTAGTACGCATCAGTGATTTTGTAGTTGAAAGCACCGATGTGATGTAGGATGAGAAACACACCAAACAAAAATCATCCGCAAAAACCTCCACCCTCCAACCTCCTCTAGAAACCTCCGCTACAAATATATATTTGGGTTATTTTTATAAGGGGTTCCTCAAAAACATATGCTAGAGTGTCTTTTCTTTGTAACGATTTTTGTTGCTCCCTTCTCTCACCTGCTACTCACCCTCTAGCTTTATCTCTATAGGTTTTAACCATGTACAAAAATTATCTGCAAACTAATTTTTTAGGTCCCTATATTACTAGTTTAGTCCCTTGTTGTTATTAGTGTAGCTCCCTTATTGTTACTGGTATACCCCTATAACCCCAATATTGTTATTATTGTGCCCTTACATTGTTATTGTTAGGTCGGCTAGGATTATATTGTGGGCCCATGGACTCCTATATATAGAAAGAGGTTTTGGTCATTTGTAGCATCCAATAATTTTTCATTTATGTAATGTACTTGAGGTTGCCCCCTCAAAGTGGTTGATTTCTAAGGCGTTGATCTCTCTTTTCTTCTATTTTTGGAGCTGGTTTCATAACATTTGGTATCAAAGCTTTGGATTCTAGGGTTTTGCTGCTCCAAACAGGTCATCGTGGAATTTTCGCTATAACTTTTTTCTACGAAGGTTTTGAAGCTGAAATTTTTAGTGTGCTAAGATGAAATCCTAAGGAATAGCTTCACAAACTTTTAGAGATTGGTTCGCAATATTTTTAGAGATATGATATGTGGAAGTTAGGGTTTCTTGCAGGCTCCTGAATTTAACCTAAACAGGGCATCGCAGCATTTTCACTATAAATGTGTTTCTACGAGGTTTAAGAAGCTTAAATTTTCACAAAGCGGATTTGAAATCCTGGAGAACCCCCTGTAAAAATTTCAGATCTTGGTTGGTAATATTTTTGGAGATATGATCTGTGGAAGTTAGGATTTATTTAGGCTCCCGAATTTCATCCCATAAAGGTCACTATGGGAAAAATGTCATAACTCTCTCTCTCTGAGAATCTGATTGAGATTCTGTAAAACGTGGCCACAATTACATGGATATTAGTTTACTTTCTATAAATTTCAAAGCCGAAGGAGGAAACAGTGACATGTGTCAAGTCGTACAAGTTCGCTCTACTGAAACAGTCCATAATTAGGTCATTGTGGGAGATTGGACATAACTTTTCCTTGAAGAGTCCAAATCAGGTCAGAACTGTGGAATTCGAAAGAGGATTCAGAGGGCTAAATTAGGGCCAAATTTCAGATATTCAAGGTCCAAAATCATAGAGATAATGCAGTTTCAATATCGAGCTCCTCAAAAGCAAGAAAAAGGTGTGTATTTTTTTTCAAATTACATAAGTCTCGTTTGAAAAAAAATAGTTTGAATTTATTCCAAGGGCATATTGAAGAAAAGATATTAGCATTGGGTTCTAAAATTTCCCCTAAAAAGAATTCAACACCCATTAAGCCTTCAGAAGGCTCTACTATGACTCATGATGACAAAGAAATGCAACATGAGATGTCAAAATTACAAGAGCAAGTGCACCTATCGCAAAGAGTAATAAAAAACGAAATGGAAGTTTTGAAGAAAGGCATGGAAAATAATATGGATTGTTTGAAGAAAGGCATGGAAGCTAAGATGGAGGGCATGGAAGTTGGCATGGAAGCTAAGATAGATTACATGGAAGCTAAGATTGATGAAAAAATGGAAAACATGAAGAATGATTCAAAAGTAGACATTGAAGGTTTGGCAAAGTTGATACAAGAAATGTTTCCTAATGGTGAAAAGATAGTAGAGGAAACTCATGATGAGAACAAAATAAATGTTAATCATGATTTCATAAACTCTAATGTTGGATGGAAGAACCATCATATTCCAAAGATGGATATGAGAGAATTTTGATGGCAAGGATCCCGTAACATGAATACTACAGATGGAGCATTATTTTGATCTCAATAATGTAAAAGACACACAAAAGGTATGCATTGTAACTTTACATTTAAAGAAAAATACATTTGTATGCTATCGATGACTTTTCTCCCTTAAAAAAATTGTCACTTGGTCAATTTTTATGGAGGAAATGATAGCACATTATGAGGATACAAAAAGCAACACCTTCTTTAGCCAATTGATAAATCTCAAACAAAAGGGTTTAGTGGTGGAGCACATTGAGGACTTCCAAAAATTGAATAAAACGGTAATTGATATTCCATAGGAACATAGGATTGATGTCTTCATAGGGACTTTAAAGGATAACATCCAACATGAAGTTCGAGTTTGGGAACCTGATTCATTGGAAAAGGCATTCAGGTTGGCAAGAAAAATTGAATGTAAAATTACGGCAACAAGGAAGCCTACCACTCACATATATAAAGATGGAAGTGTTGCTACTCCTAGACTTCCACAACCTACAAGGTTGACACCACAACAATTGGAAGAAAAAATAGCAAAAGGGCTTTGCTACAGTTGTGATAGAAATACACTAAAGGTCATAAGTGTTCTGAGAAGAGGAAGAATAAAATCAACTAGAATCTTCAAAAGAAGAGGGTATACACCAGGAATCAACCCTAGAAGAGGAAGAAATTAGTTTGACCATATCATGTAATGCATTGGTAGGAATTACCACTCCGCACACTCTCAAGATAGAAGGACATATCAAGAAGAAAAAGTTAATAACGTTGATTGGTTCGGGTAGTACCCATAATTTTATTCATTGTAAGGTAGCCAGGGAATTGAATTGTTTCCTATACGCAGCACCAGAATGTCAAGTGATGGTTGCAAATGGAGGAACTATAAATTTCTCTATCAAATTCCATAATATCAGGCTAACCATGGGGGAATATGTGTTGATTAGCCCAATGATTTCCATTCCTATGGGAGGTGCTGATATTGTACTAGGAGTACGATGGTTACAATCTTTGGGGACGGTAGTTTTTAATTTTCAAGAAATTTTCTTGAAATTGTTTTCAGAAGGAAAGGAAGTCGAATTACGGGGTATCGCAGGGAAGCTAGGAAAGATAATAAGCTCTAATGTAATGACAAAGCTTCTGAAGAAAGAACAACGAGGCGTAATTGCACAATCATGCTCACTAGAAGTTCCAACATCAACATCATCTATTTATGCAGATCTCCAAAAAGTCTTGGACAATCATTCCAAGGTGTTTGAAACTCCCAAAGGAATCCCACCTATTCGTGATCATTATCATGCTATTCATTTGATTCCAGGAAGTGTTCCTCCAAACATCAGGCCTTATAGATATCCTTATGTCCAAAAGAGTGAAATTGAACGTATGATTGCAGAAATGTTAGAGGCTGGTATAATTCAACCTAGTCAAAGTTTTTTCTCTGCTCCTGTAGTATTGGTACACAAGAAGGATGGATCATGGCGCATGTGTCCAGATTATAGGGAGCTCAATAAGCTCACCATTAAAGATAAATTTCCCATTCCCGTGATTGATGAATTATTGAATGAATTACATGGAGAAATTTATTTTACCAAGTTGGATCTTCATTTAGGATATCATCAAATTAGAATGAAGACTGAAGATATTCCAAAAACAACATTTTGAACTCATGAGGGTCATTATGAATTTTTGGTCATGCCTTTTGGCCTTACCAATGCACCTTCTACATTTCAAGGGTTGACGAATTCCATTTTCAAACCCTTCCTTAGAAAATTTGTGCTAGTATTTTTTGATGATATACTAATCTACAGCAAGTCTTGGAAGGATCATGTTCAACATGTTGACAGGGTGCTCAAACTATTGTAGGAGAAACAATTATATGAAAAAACATCCAAATGTTTCTTTGGAGTACAAGAGGTGGAATATCTATGTCATATTGTATCTCATGAGGGTGTTAAGGTAGACCCTAACAAAATTAAAGCCATTAAGGAATGGAAAGTCCCCACAACCATAAAACAATTGCGAGGATTTCTCGGGTTAATAGGGTATTATCACAAGTTTGTTAAGAATTATGGGAGAATAGCAGCACCTATAAAAACATTATTGAATAAATATGCATTTTCATGGACTCCTGAAGCAACTAAGGCCTTTGAACATCTTAAAGAGGCAATGTGCCTAGCACCGGTCTTAGCTACACCAAACTTCACAAAAACCTTTATTATGGAATGTGATGCCTTAGGAAATGGAATTGGTGTTGTTTTAGAAAGAAGACCATTTCTTTTGAAAGTCGTCCAATAAAAGGAAAATATTTATAGAAAGCTATTTATGAGAAGGAAATGTTAGAAATACTACATGCACTAAAGAAATGGCGACCTTACCTAATGGGAAGACACTTCAAGGTAAAAATTGATCATGATAGTCTTAAACACTTTTTGGAGCAAAGAATATCTTCAGAAGAGTAGCAAAAATGGGTCACAAAGATGTTGGGTTATGACTTTGAAATAATCTACAAAAAAGGGAAGCTAAACGTTGTTGCAGATGCACTCTCAAGAAATAATGAAGAGGTGGAAGCATTGCTTTGTGCCATTTCTATTATCCAACCAGATTGGATAACCAAAGCAAGGGATGAGTCGAAGAAGGATGAAGAAGTGTGGACACTCATTCAAAAGTTACAGTAAGATCCTAGTACATCTGATACATTTATTTGGAAAAATGATTCCTTATGGTACAAAGGCCGCTTATATCTTTGTAAGAATTCCCAACTAAAACAAAAGATTCTTTTGGAATTTCACACTTCTATTTTAGGAGGACACTCAGGATTTTTAAAAACTTACCACGGGGTGAAGAAAGAATTTTTTTGGGATGGACTTAAATCTGATATTCAAAATTTTGTGGCGGAATGTTTGGTTTGCCAACAAAAAAAAGTTGAGACAATTAAAACCCCTGGTCTTCTACAACCCTTATCCATTCCAAGTCAACGTTGGGAGGAGATTTCAATGGATTTTATCACAAGTTTACCTAAGTCCGAAGGAAAGAGTGTCATAATGGTGGTAGTTGATAGACTTACCAAGTATGCATACTTTTGTGCATTATCTCATCCATTTAAAGCAAGTACAATTGCTACTACATTTATGGAAACAATTCAAAAGCTACTTGGAAGCCTAAAGGTTATTGTGAGTTACAGAGATCCCATTTTTACTGGAAATTTTTGGACAGAGTTATTTTCTTGTTTGGGTACTCAATTAGCTCATAGCTCATCTTATCATCCTCAATCCGATGGTCAAACTGAGATAGTGAATAAATGTTTGGAAGGATATATTCATTTTTTTGTATCTGATAAACAAACACAATGGGTCAAGTGGTTACCTCTCGCTGACTGGTGGTATAACACTTCCTTCCATACTGCAACAAAAATGACCCCATTTATGGCACTTTATGGATATCATCCACCGTCCATCACATCATCTTTACGAGAAAATTCTAAGGTTCAACCAGTGGAAGATCACATCGAGCATCAACAAGAAGTTCACCAACTCTTAAAGGATAACCTAAATTTGGCACAAAATTGAATGAAACAACAAGCAAATCAGCATCGCAGTGAGAGAATTTTTGTTGTAGGAGACTGTATATTTTTATGGCTACAACAATGCAAACACATTTCCCTCAAGCAAACTAAGAAGGATAATAAATTATCGCGAAAGTACTATGGTCCTTACAAGGTGTTACAAAAGATTGGTACTATGGCATACAAATTGGAGCTTCCTTCTTCTTCGTGAGTGCATCCATTTTTCCATGTTTCATGCTTAAAGAAGGTTATAGGTGAAAATATTTTAGTTCAAACAATATTTTCAGAACTTTATGATGAAGGAAAATTCATATTGGAACCTGAAGCGGTCAGAGAAAAAAGAACTCGACAGCTACGAAATCGATCAATTTCAGAGTATCTCATCAAGTGGAAGAACTTACCCACTAAAGATTCTACATGGGAGGATGAGAATTTTATGCAGAAGTACCTAGAGCTACTCAAGCATTGAGGACAACACTTTTTTGAAGGACAGGGGCATGTTAGGTCTCTATATTACTAGTTTAGTCCCTTATTGTTATTAGTGTAGCCCCCTTATCATTATTGGTGTACCCCTATAACACCAATATTGTTGTTATTGTGCCCTTACATTGTTATTATTAGGTCGGCTAGGATTATATTGTGGGCCCATGGACTCCTATATATAGAAGGAGGTTTTGGTCATTTGTAGAATCCAAGAATTGTTCATTTATGTAATGTATTGGAGGTTTCCCCCTCGAAGTGGCTGATTTCTAAGGCGTTGATCTCACTTTTCTTCTATTTTTAGAGCTATTTTCATAACATAATTCTTAAAAAACTGAAAATAAACAATAGTGGAAGCATAAAACATAAAACAAATATAAGAAATTTTTTTTCCCCTGGATCCCAAATCGGGACTACCAGCTTGATTTTTCATTATATTCCTTTTAGTGTTACAACACATATATATACATGTTGAATAATTCATAAACCACAATCCATTAACCTTGGATTAGAACATAACTGTAGTTCCCTTGACTGGATCTACAAAATACCAAGGGCCAAAAACCATAATGCCCCAAAACCATGTGGAAACCCATGCACAAAACCATAGTTGGGTCTGGCCACCTAAAATAGTGTCCAAAAGAAATTTCTAAGGGCACTTCCCCAGACCCCACGCAAGGAGCTACCCATCCCCTGTAACCCCCCAATGCATCCCCCCTGTAACCCCCCCATGCGTGTGACTATTCATGGAAATGATATAAGACACACCCAACAATATCCTCTGCTAAATCACAACCACTGAGAAAATTAAACTGCTTGGGAAATTGAGTAAGTGCACTGGTGTGTTCTCCATCTACCCATCGACTTCTTCTTATAATATTTTTTTGAAGCACCAACGACCAAGATTAAAACATAATCGATGGCCCAGATAATTCCCTATTGATCCATGTGTTATGAAACAAGCTCCAAAAATATAATAAAAGAGATATCAACGTCTTAGAAATCAGCCATTTCGAGGGGGAAACTTCCATTACATTACATAAATTAACAATTATTGGATGAAACAAATGAAAGAACCTCATTTCTATATATAGGAGTCCATGGGGTCACAATATAATCCTATCTGACCTAACAATAATAATGTAAGGGCACAATAATAATGATATGGGGACTACAGGGGTACAACGATAACAATAATGGGAGTACATTGTTAGGCCAGGAGGTAACTCCACAAATGAACCGTGAGATTTGATTGAGGGTTCTCATGAACATATACATGGAGGTGAGGTTGTTGGGATTCATTTGCCAATGTCTCTTATACTTCCTTATTTTTTTTACACTAATATACAATTTTGCCCAATCCCTTAGGATTAGGTGTCAACATTCCCCCCCTTAATCTGAAGGGATGTTGGTGAGTCCAAGCATCATTCTGAATTTCTCACAATTTTATTTGTAAAGATGTCTACAATTTTCTCATTTGTGGAACAATGATGTAGATGGACAGTTTTGGCCTTAACAAGATGTCAAATCAGATGGTATTTTGTATGGATGTGCTTTGTTCGATCATGGAACTTTGGGTTCTTATCCAACTTTATTATAGAAGTGTTGTCGATCATGAGTGGAGTTGAATGCATTTGTTTCATCTGAAAATATTCTAGGATTTTCCTGAGCCACACAATTTCCTTTGTTGCTTCAATTATTTCCACATATTCTGCCTCAGTTGTGGAATCTGTTGGAACTGACTGTTTGCGTGATCTCTAGGAGATAGATCCTAATCAAGGACTCATGGTATAACTTGAAGTAGATACCCTAGTTTCTTTGTCTCCATCAAAGTCTGAATCAAAGTATCCAATCAAGCTGAAGTCACCCACCTTTGTATATTTGAGTCCAAATATTGAGTCCCTTTCAAGTACTTTAGAACTCTTTTTGCAATAGACCAATTTCCTTCACAAGGTTTTTTCATATACCTCAAGAGGATTCCAACATCAAATGATATGTTTGGTTTGGTAGTAGTCGGGTAGATGAGACTTCCTACAAGTTGTTTATACTTCGTTGCATCCTCAAATTTCTTCCCTTCAATGGATGTGAGCTTTAATTTTTGTTCCTTTGGAGTGGTCAAAGGATTGCATTCAACCATGCCAAACTTGTTCAATATATCTCCAATGTACTTCTTCTGAGAAAGGAATATAAATTTAGGATGTTGAGTTACTTCAATACCAAGATTGTACTGAACATAGCCCAAATTTGTCATTTCAAAACCTTTCTTCAATTTCTTCTTTATGGATGCAATATAACTCTCATTTTTCCCTGTCATCAAAAGATCATTTACATACGCCACAATATATACCATTATTTTTCCAACTTTCTTAACAAAAAAAAGTTGCATCATCAAGATCAAAATGTTTGAAGTTAAGTTTTAGAAGATGCTCAGTTAATTTCTCATACCAAGCTCGCGACATATTTATTCAATTTAATGTATTAAAATGATTTTATTAATTATCAACCAGGACTAGTAAGATGATGAAGTGTGGTGCATTGTATGTGCTTAGTTAACCTATTTCTTACTTCGTTGTTTTGTATTTTATGTTTTTTTGGGGGGTTTTTGTTCTTTGATGTCTAAGAATGTTTAGTCTAGAACTATGAAAATATTTAAATGAATCTAATGAATTTTAAGAAGGAATAAAAGGAAGTGTTCCTAAGTTATTCTAATTTTCATAAAAAGAAACCAAAAACTATTGGCTAGTTAACATATAATTTGGAAAACGGAGCATCTATTTTATCTGATCATTAGTTCTATTCCATGGATCTAATTCTAAAACTAAGATGAAAAATTGCAGTGCTTGGATTAAGTAAAAGCGGCAAATAAAAGAAATAATGTACTTCTGGTTACTTCAGCATTCAATTATGAGGTATGACATTATTGAGATGATGTCAAGTAATTGTCTGCACTTTAACATCTAATGTTCTAGAACAATAAGAAAACAATGTAATGAAAACATCTAATGTATACTCATCTACTTCCAATATTCAATTATGAAGTGTGATCTTCTTGAGATAGTGTTAAGTAACCAATTACACTTTAATGAACTAAAAAACTAAGTAAAGTCTGCAAAAAGGTAACTCATTAATTGCACTCATTAAACATTCAACCATTCAATCTTGAAACATGATTAAATAAATTTCTTTTAGAATGATCTTTAGGAATATCAGTGATTACAATTAAGTGAGGATTTGAAAGAGAAATATGAAATCATGTAAGACTAACTAAAAACAACGAAGTGTATATCTGACTTTTCTGCAACATTCAATGTGAAGTGTTAACTTCTTGAGATGTTATGTGAGAAGTCAATTATGCCTTAGTCCCTAAGTTCCTAGAAAGAAAATGAAGATGTGCAAAGTAAATTCAACCATTGTATGAATTAGACATTTAACCATTTATTTTATGATCATCATATTGAAATGGATTTTGAAAACATCTGTTGATACAGTTAATTGACAATTTTTTCCTAAGGAAATAAATGACAAAACAGTAAGGAAAATAGGCAACTGTGTAATCTTATTATTCCAATCTTAATTTGATTCTGAAAACAGAATTATTTATCTTCACCAAATATCTTAGAAGAACAAGGTTGCACAATTGTGATTTAATATTATGCTATTGACCAAAAACTGGAATGAACATAAATCTAATTAGAAAACAAATTTGTTGAAAACAGAGTAATGAAAATTGAACTAAATCAAAAAAAGGAAAAACCTCCTCCAATGCAGGGGCCCTCTGCAACTGATTCGGTTGAAATACTAGCTGGTTAAATATGTGCTTAAACATTCATTGGCAACACAAACTCGGTATTAAGATAAAATTAAGTCTGAATACATAGTATCAGCAAAAAGCTTGATCTTAACACTTAAAATTTGAGTTGTTTTCTAGGCCTTTTATAACCAATATTTAAAGGAAAGTACATAACAGCTTGTGAGATAAACTTGCTACAGGTTGTTAATTCAAATTATAATTGCAATAGGAATATTGGACTCTTTATTTTCTATGGAGAGAAAATCAAGGGTCCTACTGCTTTCAGATAATATACTTTGACTCCATCTTTTACCATGATATTAGGCTTTCTTTTCTGTCGATCTAGATCGAGTGAATAGGATACAATCCATGTAGAAATGATTCTAGAAACACCCATGTGGCCAAATTCTTCATTTGACACCTAGAACCTGCCAAACCATGAGAGTAGCTATGGAATCCACAGTTAGCTGCAAAACAAGCTGCATTATGTAGCTAAATTGAAAAAATCTATCCAAATAGCAAGAACATGAAAATATAATATGTCAATCATTTTGTTGCATCCTTAAGACAAAACCTAGCATTTATCATCGATTGGGGTCTGTGATCTTATGAGAAAGAGATGGAAATAGGTGAGAAAAACTGACAAGGAGAGGGTAATTCTGAGGTTCAACATACCCCCACTGTAAAATCATTGCATGTCCTCATGTAATTTGCTAAAATTGTGAGTTCTTCTTCCCTACTGCATTTTCTAAAACACTTCTACTAGCACATCAAATTTCCTTCTTTTTTTCACCTTTGAAGTAACTGTCATCCTGGGCCTTCTCATAAGAAGCTTATACTTGAGGTTAATGACTTCTCTGTTCAATAACTTTTTCATCCTCTTCAATTTTCTATTTTTCTTATACCGCAGTCCTAGATGAATAACAATATTATCATGAATTGCTTTGTCCAATTTATTTTTCTCTTTCAAGGTCTCATTCTCTTATTTGATCTGTCTATTCAATATCTCTAGTTCACAGATATCCTGCTTGAGAGCATCAACTAGAGGTTCTTGTGGATTGACAGAAGGTTCTGGGTTCATTGATGCACCTCTTTTATCCAGTGATTCTACATAATCATATATTTGTTGTTGCACTGGGTCTATGCCTAGAGATATTCTGCTGGGGCTACCTTCAAAATGATAAACAGGAGAATTTTGAGGACTGTGTGTAGGAGAGATGTTAACAGGAGATGGTATTGGGGTTTCTTCATCTATATTTATAAGCTTTGTCCCCTTTGATAATGTCTTCTTCATGGTACCTTGGAGTCTAGAGCTCCTTCTCAATTTTGGAGGACTTTTATTCCCCTCATTTGTAACCTGTTGTGCTATGCAACAACCCCCCCATTTTTATTTTTAAAAATAATTTATACCTTTGATATATAGAAATAGGGACCCTTTTTATAAAAGTATTTTTGTCTTTTGATAAAAATCAAACTCCAGAAAACATCTTTATCGCAAATCGCAATTTCGCACAAACCTTTTCTTAAGTTAAAATAATAAATCAGCGAAATCTCGACTTTACGATCACCGATTTGAAATTTCACAAGCAACATAATAAATCGCATATCACAAATTTACACTGAAAAACATTGAGCAATCCTTAACGAAACTCTGATATTGCGATACTGCAATATTGCAATACTCTGATTTTACGATTTCGTGAAATCGCATATCGCATAAAAAAAAAATGAAATACGCATCATTAAGATAGGTTCAAATGGCGCGATGTGATTGATCTGACAGGTTTTAATAAAGGTTTTACACAAAATAAATCATGTCAGAAAGTATTAATTATGTTTTATCATCCCAATGTAAACAATTATGGATGTGTCATGATTAATTAATGATATAGCTATTTTACAGATTTTTTCCTTTCAAAACAGATCATTTCAATAGATTTTCCATCATTTGATCATTTAATCTATCTTTAATAGGGATTTACTTTCAAATATATGTCCATCCGCAAAGTTATTCAGAGGCACGACAAACAAATTATTACAAAATTCGAGCAAACAGGAATGGCACCTATAGTTTATGATACTATGTGTACTGCTGATGGGGGAGCTACTAAATGGAAATTTATTTATACTACACTTGAAGACGAAGAGCCAAAAGTAGTGGAAGTCGCGGCGACTGCCGAGGATGAAACACCTTTAGATTTACAATTCAAAGATATTGCATGTTCTTTCCTCCATAGAATAGCAGCGATAGCTACTCTTCTTCCATATACCGACATGATGAGATGGGTGCTTGATAAATCAGTGATCAAAGACAGACAGTTAAGAACCTGCAAGGATGAGATTCTAGGTTCTTTCTAACCTGAAGATCTGAAGATCATGTATAAGCTGCCCGACTTGCAAGATACCTACAACAGTAAATTTGTTGCAAATTTTGCTGAGAAGAACCAAGACTCGTTCAAGGCAATTCAAGGTTGGAGGAAATTAGACAACAAGTTCAAATATGAGAAAACCGGTTTGTATCCTATCGCGTCATTAGCAAACCCTTATAACTTTGCAGCAGCAATGTTCTCAAGATTATATGGTTTACCTGATAATACCAAGTTCTCCATAAATTGGCTTCCCCTAATTGACTCCTCTTTTAATTCCCTCATAATGAATTGGGCGACTATCCTTTCAGATTATCTAGTTAAGGCAATTAATGAATATCGCCAAACCAGAACTTCTTCCTCCAAATCTATTCCCCAATTTTATATGAGTGCATATATTTTTGATGCCATATTTTTTTCTACCAACTTTCCAGTTATGGGATGGAAATGTGTGGATGTTTTCAACAAGAAACAGTGAAGGAGGCATCCTAAAACATCATCCTTGATCCTAGTTGGAAAATAATCACCTAAAGTAGGTGGGGCCCACACAGGCTATTTTTAGGTGTATGTCTATTTTTAGACATGGTGAGCATATTATATATGTAGCAGGAGGTTATTTGTAGATGGTTGGTCAAATGTGAAAAATAGATAAGATTCTATTTTTAGAATATTGGGCGAATTCTATTTATAGATCGTTGATCTAAAAATAGATGCATGTCGATTATTATTTGCTTTTAATAATAATCCGACAATAAACAACAACTTATTCTCTTGGAGCACTTTATTTCAGTGAACAGATTTGGAAAATCAGTGGGCTGAAGGAATTACACAATTCCTAAGGGTTTGCTAGAGTTCATGCATGGAGGACTCAGTTAGAACTGAAGTGGCAAAGTTATGACAGAGTTGGAAGAGTAGTTCATGGAGTTGTATTCAGTTTAACTCAGTTAGACTCAGTTGAGCTAGTTGTATCTAGTCTAACTGATTGATATGCTAGTGAGAGTGGTGTGAATTAATTAATAATTAATTCACAAATAATAACTCATTAATCAACTAAAGAATACATCAGTTAACTACAGTGCATGGCAGTTTCAGTGGAGACCAGTGGAGAGATAGGTGAAAGGGAAAGATGGACTATCTGTTGTGACTACTAGTGATACATGGATTGCATCTACATATACATTGGAGTTTCCAGTGATAATAACACATTCAATGAGAGTGGGATTACATTGAATTGGTCTTTGTAATCAGCTTGGATTGTGCAGTGGAGGCAGGCTAGCAGGAGGCAAAGATCGGTGCATGGATTTGCAAGATTGGTCTTGATTAGTGTATGAAGATTGTACTGTACTGAGAGCTTGTGATAAGATTTGTATGCTTGTATGATATTTTCATATGATCTCCATGATACATAATATATATTTGGGGTTTTCAGCTTCAGGCTTTCCCGGTTAAAAATTGTGTTATGTGCGATTGATTATTTTTGTTTATGCTTCACATGTGTGTGCAATTAATTTTTCCGCAAAAGATTAACAAGTGGAATAGATTCAATATCTTGCATAAAGTTAAATAGTGTGAGATCAGGTGGATCTAGGACATATGCATGCTGAGTGCATATAATTTCTACATGGTATCGGAGCTGTGTTATAGATTTTCTACATGGAATGAGAGCAGGAATTTTTGGGTGCGCGAGTTTGCAAAGAATATCTGAAAATTGGGTGAAATATTTTCAGAAAAAAATAGCATATTTGGATTCCTTGCAAAAAAGACCCAAATTGAAGAAAAAAAATTGGTCGAATTGGAGATCGGATGAGGGAGATATCATCGATTTAAAATCAGCTCTTTTGTTAGAAAATTTTGCGATGGCGGGACAATTGCAATGTGTGCGAGCCAAGAATCTACATGCACTGAGGTAAAATATGCATGAAAAGCTTTGAGGAGAAAATCAGAGGTTAGTGACTTGGTGGTTGAGAGGGAGCCTCTCAACATGCAGCGTGAGAAGCAGTCTCAAAAGGTTGTGGAGCAGCCATAACTGGAGATGCAGAAGAATCTCTACAAACTTGAAGTAGATGGGATTTATATGGAGCTTCCTACTGTTGGGAAATGAAAGAAAGACATGCAATTGAAGCTTGAGAGGGAGCTGGATTTGCATGCAGGTAAGAGTGAACCTCGGGATGTGGAGCAGCCACAATATGAGGATCATATAGTGGGAGCAACCACTCATGCAGAGAAATTTCGTGCCAGATCGGCAAAGGGAGTGCATGCAGCTATACCACCAGGTGAGAGGTGGGGCGACATGCATGAGTAATCCCAAGAGGATATTTCTGGGCACGATTCATTGAGATGGTGTGGATCTCATGAATTGAACCTAACTACGAGGTGCCCACAGAGCAGCAGTAGCATGATCAATTGGATTGATGCAGGCAGATCCAAGTGACAGTGTTGGATACTAGAGTGTGGTTCAAAGTTGAAAGCAAGTGCAGAGTGCATTGATTTGTTTGGAGCCTTTCAGTTTCGGAAGTGTTGCAGCAAGAGTTGCAG
Organism: Pinus albicaulis; assembly: GCA_034641835.2. NCBI lineage: Eukaryota > Viridiplantae > Streptophyta > Pinopsida > Pinales > Pinaceae > Pinus > Pinus albicaulis. Next base: position 1,381,130,076 of record CM076574.1, read on the forward strand.
GGTGAATGCATGGAGTTGCATGTCGCATGCAAAGACAGTCCTATTTTTTTGAGAGGAAGTGTTGAAGTTTGCAACAAGAAACAGTGAAGGAGGCATCCTGAAACATCATCCTTGATCCTAGTTGGAAAATAATCACCTAAACTAGGTGGGGCCCACACAGGCTATTTTTAGGTGTATGTCTATTTTTAGACATGGTGAGCATATTCTATATGTAGCAGGAGGCTATTTGTAGATGGTTGTTCAAATGTGAAAAATAGATAAGATTCTATTTTTAGAATATTGGGCGAAGTCTATTTATAGATTGTTGATCTAAAAATAGATGCATGTCGGTTATTATTAGCTCTTAATAATAATTTAACAATAAACGACAACTTATTCTCTTGGAGCACTTTATTTTAGTGAACAGATTTGGAAAATCAGTGGGCTGAAGGAATTACGCAATTCATAAGGGTTTACTAGATTTCATGCATGGAGGACTCAGTTAGAACTGAAGTGGAAAATTTATGACAGAGTTGGAAGAGTAGTTCATGGAGTTATATTCAGTTTAACTCAGTTAGACTTAGTTGAGCTAGTTGTATCTAGTCTCACTGATTGATACACTAGTGAGAGTGGTGTGAATTAATTAATAATTAATTCACAAATAATAACTCATTAATCAACTGAAGAATACATCAGTTAACTACAGTGCATGGCAGTTTCAGTGGATACCAGTGGAGAGATAGGTGAAAGGGCAAGATGGACTATCCGTTGTGACTACTAGTGATGCATGGATTGCATCTACATATACATTGGAGTTTCCAATGATAATAACGCAGTCAATGAGAGTGGGATTACATTGAATTGGTCTTCGTAATCAGCTTGGATTGCACAGTGGAGGCAGGCTAGCAGGAGGCAAATATCGGTGCATGGATTTGCAAGATTGGTCCTGATTAGTGTATGATAATTGTACTGTACTGAGAGCTTGTGATAAGCTTTGTATACTTATATGAGATTTTCATATGATATCCATGATACATAATATATAGTTGGATTTTTCAACTTCAGGCTTTCCCGGTTAAAAACTGTGTTATGTACGATTGATTATTTTTGTTTATGCTTCACATGTGTGTGCAATTAATTTTTCCGCAAAATATTAACAAGTGGAATAGATTCAGTATCTTGCATAAATTTAAATAGTGTGATATCAGGTGGATCTAGGACATATGCATGCTGAGTGCATATAATTTCTACAAAATGGACCTATGAAGGCCCTACCCCGATACATTTGAGTCATAAAGAGATTTGGGAACATAATTATGTACCACATTTTCATAGGTTGTGCTATGGTGTTTTATTACCGTTACACCAATTTATGTATGACACAGTGAGCCCTACGTTCACTAAGGAAGCCCTTGCAAACCTTCAAATGATAGGCAGGAGTTCGTTGAAGAATCATTTTCCTATATTAGAGTTTTTGGAAGCTCCACTCCCCCGCATATTCTTCCATTATATGTTTCAAACAAGTTGATGGCAAGAGAAATCGCTTACCAAACAGTTCATAATGGACTCACTAAAGCTTTGAAAGACAGTAAAAAGTCTTTGTGGCCAATTTTTCCCATTTCATGTGGTTCATTTACACTCAGCAATTTTAATCACGCATTGAAATAATGTCAGAAGATTGAGCTATTGAAACTCCCCGTTTTACCCTCCAAGCAGTTCAACCCAGAAAAGGTTGATAACAAATTCACTTTTTCAGTCAAACTCAAACCTATTGTGCACATTTATGATAGATTTGAAGATATTTTGCAATCTACTGGGACTTTTGAGGAAATCCTAATTTTTATCAAATTGAACCTAAATCCAGAATAAATACAGAGATTCAATGAATTCAGAGAGCAGAGACTCAGATGAATTCCACAGGATGTTTTGATTACTAGTTATACGATTAAAGAAATTCAAGAAATCAAAGAAGAGCAATCAAATTCACAAAATCAAAGTGAATTAGATAAAATATGTATCTCATTCATCAATACATTCACAAATAATCTAGAGGCACCATCATCACAAAAGAATACAGAATTCCATACTCCACAACAACAAATAGTTTCAACCAAGGAAATCATTGAAACTCCTGAGATAATCTCCAAAGAAACAGAAATCATTCCTACAGATCCGACTGATGAGATTATCCTCGAGGTGACTGATATTCCCCCACTAGATGTCTTCTATATCCCTATTCATAAGGCTGTAGTAATAAAACAGAGGAAAAGAAGAAGAATTGAAACACCCCTGGGGAATGAAGTTATGGAGGTAGTATGGAAAGATAATCCATCAAATCCGATTGAAAATTTAACTTGGCTATCTCAATTCGCTGGTGCATACACCACTGCAAAAATTGATAAGGCAACAAAATTATATATTTTGATCCAAGAAAAGGATGTCAAAATCATGGAACTACAACAGCAACTACATGAAGAAAGAAAAATTTTAAATCAGAAAGTGGAACAACAACTTCTCAGAGTACAACAAGAGATGGAAATGTTTAAGATAAGTCATGAAAATGGCTTATCTAGCAAAAATTCACTGATTGAACAGTTGAGAGAAGATCTTACCAAATATGAAGGAAGTCCTACTCCAGAGGAATTCATAAAAGAAGCATCGGCATTAAGTGCCTTACTCTCAAAACAACAAAACTTGTTTATTGTACAAATGTCAAATATAATTCCACATTTAGAAATTAGTGAACAATTAAAAAAAACAATCATTGATCAAAGAATTGAGTTAAATGAACTTAATGTTAAGACATCTAATTATATTGAATGGCAAGATACAAAAGAAGGGAAAAAGTCAGATCTCCCAAAGATCAAGGAAAATTTCAAAGATATTATTTTTACAGACTGGGATGCACGAGTGAAACAAGCAGAATTAGCCATAGCCAGAGCAGCAGGTATATCAAAGAATATGGTTAATATGATTAATCATATATTACATATTTCCGAGCTCATCAGAGAAGGAAATTTCAAATCTCTTCCTGATATCAAAGATTTAGAACAAAGTTGGAAAGAATCTGGTCAACTCAGGGAAGAAGCACTTCTACCGCTAAAGAAAACTGATTGGGAAGCATACTGGCAGCTATTGGTCAAAGAACACAGTCAGATCATGACACTGAACTATTTTATGAACTCCATACAGAGAATACAACCATTTTTATTGGACGCTATATTTGTTGCACAAATGAATATAGAATCCAGAAAACCTCCACAAGTTCAACCAATGTCCAACATTTGTGAGCAAAAAGCACAACTAGTAGTAACTTATCATCCAGCATGATTATTAGTTAGTTTGTTTTATATAAATTCAATTTTTAGTGAATAGATACTAAAGATGAGGAAGGTTGTTTGAAACCACGTCATAAGGTATTTTGTATAATATTTTTGTAGATAATTAGCATAGTATTTAAACCCTTCTCATGCATTTAGAGAAGGGTCAATAATTTTATTGAGAAAATTCGCAAAGAATGCTTAATTGTAAGTAAGTTTGTGGATGTCTTGATGAAATAATGGAACACGGCCATTTCAGTTACATATCATTTTGTTGATCACTGTTGATTCACTTCTGTATTCTTTGAAATACTTACTGATGTATGAGTTGAATGTGGCCTACTATCATTGATCAGATGAACAGTACGGTACACATCTGGTACTATTATCATGTATGATATTTCTGTTTTGAATATTGATGATGAATCCAGCTTTCATGATGATATATGAAATCAATTTTTTTTGTCTGAAATATCCTTTGCACTATTGTACGATATAAAGATAGGAATTGATTTTTTTGTATATGATCATCAAATATATATGATATGTTTCTCATTTTCTTTTGATTAATTATTTTTCAAGAGAATCATCTTAAAAAATAATAATTCTATTAAATCGGTGATGATCTTAATCATCACAGATTGAATAGATATCATTTTAGATCGCATTGAATTAATATTATCGTGGGTTAGATTAAATTAGTTTCAATTTCAAGTTTTGCATGTTAGAATAAATTTATTTTAGTTTTTAGGAATTCTTCATGTAAATCCCTTGAGAGAAACCCAAAAATCAAACAAAAGCCCAACTTTCAGAAACTGGTCCCATTATATCCAGTCGGAGCCACTATCCCAAATGGAAAAGGAACTATATTAAGGGTCGGACTGGGTTGTTATCCCCCTTGTTGTTGCCACATAATTCTGAGGCGTCAACATTTTTGGCCCTCGAAGGAGGGTTGACTATGAATGGAACATAAATCTAAACCTCAAAATAGAAGCCCTTATAAGATTCGATCTCCCCAAAAGCATCCTACAACTTCCCAAACAAATTCTAAATCACCAACTCAGAAATCGGAAATTGTAGAAACTTTCGCTTCATCTCCTTAAATATTTTGTCAATCGTCTGCTTCAAAATTCACTCCTGAGTCTCCCAAATTTTAGTCTCTAATTCATAAATTATAAGGAATATCTATTTCTACTGAAAATCCTATTAACCTAGAAACTTCCGAAGAAAGTGTTACTTCCCTATTTAGAGAAACTGGTATACTAACTAGATCTAGAAGTGAGAAACTTGGAATTCCACCTTTTGAATTTCCAATTGAATCATTTCGAAAAAAAGTTCCTATAACTAGATCTAAGTCAAATACAAGTGAAGTTACATCAAATTTTCCTTCAGTCACTTCTTCATATCCTCTTACTCACTCTGCATCTTCTTAGTCTTCCATTTCTTATACTCAAACAATCAGTGTTGTTACAAGTTGTACTGTTCAAGTTGTAAGTTATTTTTTCATTCCCCCTACTTCCAGATCTACTTCGGTATCTTCACAAACTTCTAATCCAATTATGGCCACTCAACCTTGGATGAATCCTAGTGTTGTATTGATAGCAAATCCAAATCCTCTTCCAGACCATCTAGAAAAATGGTTACCTAAATATAATCCTGATGATGGTCTTCCTAGTGAAGAACACATCAATAATTTTATGTTGGTTGTTAGGGTCCCATGATTTGGCTAATTGGAAAGCCAAATGAAAGTGTAACATCAAACCAATCTTTGGAGCCCGAGGACCTAGCCTTCCTGGACTCAGAGAGGGCTCTCTCTATTTGTGTAAGGGATATATGTGTGTTTGCTTATTGTGTTCTTGATTTTAGGCTAGTTATGAAGTAGTTTTTTGGTTTTGGTTTTTAGGTTGTGAGTGATGAACTGATCAAAGACATAAGATAGGTAAAAATATGTCAGATCAACTGGACTATGGGGTCGAAAAGGTCAAGAAAGCTTTCAGGTGGTGATACAAGGTTGTTGAAGGGTCGATTTGATTCGAGGTAAAATGGATCTTTGGGCAAAATGGAGTGAGATGGACATTAAATTTGTGAATAACAAAGGATTTCAAGCATAAATAGTTTAATAGCTGACATAAACATGGTAGGGAAAACCATTAATCATGAGAAATGTAACTATAAGTTGATCAATGCATAGAAATAAACATTCAAGCCATGCATAGAGATATATGACTCTCTAACTTTATGAAATGGCTATCAGACTTTGGGGAAATACATTTAAGACAGAAAAACAACTCAAAACACTATGCCGGAACGCCTAAACATAGTACTTCAAGCTATTGGGCACTTTGAAAACAAGATTGCATAGTTTTAGGCAAAGGGCAAGATCAGTACAAGACCTCCTTGGTTCAACAAATGACAATCTAATCAATCAAAGAGAGGTTTCATAGGTGGAGCTATGTCTAGCCATGAGTAAGCAGGGCATATCGTAAATCATACTTAGCATGCATAAAAACATAAATGAAACAAGAAAAAAATATTCTTCAATTATTAAATAGCAATCAAGGATTCTTTAATATGACTAAGAATGAAGAAAACATAGAAACTATAAAGAAACAGGAAATTTGAGGTGCCTCCAAGGGCATGTCTCAAATCTATTCTCTACTATCTTATAGCAAGCAAGAACATGGAAATATGAATGAAAACTAGGAAAAAAAACAGAGAGAGACACACTATACCATTCTACCAAGTCATGGAATCCAACAACAATCCTCTTTCATCATCCAAGAACATCCAAGAAACTATCCAAAAGCAAGAGACAAGTGTTTCTTCCAAAGCTTATATGACCATATATTGCTTCTATTCATCAATTTCAGCCTTTTTTACAATGAATTCTCATGGAATATATAGGCCAAGATGAGGGAAAACCTCCTAGTGCAACTTGCAATGTCATTGGCTCATCAAAAATATCTGATTTTTTCCTTGAGGCTTTGCAAAGCCCAAGGCACAAAATATCTAATAAAATATCTCAAAAATGCTAAAAAAGGAAAATATATTGACTTTTCATAACTAATCATGCCCAAAAATAGCTAAACGCACATGAGGAAAAGTTACTTTAGAAAGGTACATTTTTCACAAAAATACTTAAGAAATATATCAGCAGAAAGTCCTTTGTCTTGCCGGAAACTTTTGGAGGCATTCTCGATGTCAAAATGAGGCCCATGATAGCTCGTTGGAAAGCTCTAAATGTCTATTTTCTGAAAATTGTTAGTTTGCTCCAAAATTATCATTGGAGGTCTATCAAAATCTGACCTGTGTGTAAAAACCCAAAAAATAGACCTTGTTGATAAAGGGGGGCAGAGTGTGGAAAAAGTGAGTGTGTTTCGCCATTTTGAGGGAGAAAATAATCTTCAATTGATCTGAAAATCGCTAAGTATATGCCCCTAAAATTATGGCATCTAATGATACCATTTTCATCCTTTGAGGATGTCTCAAACATAAATGGCGATGCCCATGATTTTTAGCAAAAAGCCCAAAAATGACAAAAAACCAAAACTTGTTGAATTTTGCTTGATTTTGGTGAGAAAGCCCCTCAAGGCTTTTAAGAAACATTTCTAGAAGCTTAGGCCAAAATTCCAAGCCTAGAGGTGTCTTTCTCCTTTTTTCTCATCGGGTGCCCTCTTTGGGCAGTTTTGAGCTTTTCTTGGTTTTCTTCCTTGTTGTTTGGCATTTTAGCTTTGGTGAGGAAGTCATGGCCCCTTGCCTAGGAGAGGCAGCTAGCACATGCTTTGAAGAATTCCCTCCATGCTCTGTGTGTTGTGTTTTCTTTCCCTCATCATGGTTTGCTTGAGGGTTGTCTTGTCTATCCTTGTCACTTCTTTACTGCCCATCACTTTGCTCTTCATTATCACTGCTATGTTTAGACTCTTTGCCTTGTTCCTCATCATCACTAAAGTCATCTCTTGAGTATTTTGTTTGAGCCAAGAGGTTTTTAACAAGACATGTTTGTGGTTTTTGAAGGGAAGTATCCTTGTGTTTTTGGCACCAAAAACCTCTTTCCCTCAATCATTGTTTTTATCCTTGCTTCAGCCAAGAATTTTCTTTCAACACTCACAGCAAGAAGATCTCTATATTTTTGAAAAAAAGCCCTATCTCCAATCAATTTCTCTCTCTATGGTTTCAGATGTTCAAAGCAGCTTTGAAATCAATGTTTTAACACCCTTGCAAACTAATTTAAATACCTCAACCTAAGTCTGCTTTTCTCTTAGAGACTAGGTGTGTTCTAAGTCATTTATAGCATAGGAAATATTTTCAAATTAGCTCCTAAAACCTCCTCCCTCGCACTGCATTATCCTTCACTATTCAAAGAAAAATTCCTTCCTTCAAACTTGCAAAGCCCTCATCATCTATTACTATTTTTTTTAAAAGGTAAACAAGACTCTTTTCAAACTGATACAACATTTTGTAAAATCACTTTATTAATCCTTGAAACTCATAGCAGGAACACTTTTTGATTTGGAAAACAAAGTGTGTTTTGGGAATATGCTATTGAAATTTTCTCCTCAAACTAATTTAAAATATTTTCAAAAAACTCTGTCTTTGATTATGGAGGTTGCACACATTCTTCAATGTCTCATAACACAAAAGAACCTCATTTAAACTGATCAAGCCTTTATCCCTTTCACTGTGTTGATCTTTGATTTAGCAAACAATTTGCCCTTTGCAAACATTGTTAAGACATATTTTTAAACTGAATTGGGACCCTTCAATCTAAGTCTGCTTTTCTCCTAGAGACTGTGTATAATCATGGCCAATTCATATCACAAACAAGATTTTCAAATTGTTACATTAATCATCCTTTCTTTCATTGTTTCCCTATTTTACTATTCATAATAAAAGAGACCTCTTTTAATTTGAAAAATTCCTTATCCATTTCATCAATGTGTCTCTGATTTTGGAGACTGCAAACCTTTTCTTTTTCATAACATAAAAGAACTCCTTCAAATTTGACAAATCTTCACCCTCTTATCACTGTTTCTCACTATTCATTTGGCAAACTTAGTGCTCCTTTGAAATCATTGTTAAAATGTTTCTTTAAACTGATTGAGAGGACCTTTACAACTCTGTTTCTTTGATTCTTGATGTTGCGCCAAGTTTTTACTACCCCACAGCATAAAAGAGACCTCTTTCAAACTGACCAAGCTTTATCCCTTTAACACTATTTTCTTTTCTTTTGATATGGCAGCAAATTAACTATCCTTTGCAAGCACTGTTTAAGACACCTTTTAGGCTGATTTGAAGACCTCCAAACATACTCTGCTTTTATCCTAGCATTTTTTTGTAGTTTAACTCTCCTCAATACAAAGAAAACCTTTTCAAGAAGACTAGAAAAACTCCCCACACAACTCTGTTTCTCTGATATTTGATGAACCAGAGAAGTTCCCTTTTGAAAACAACACAATTTTCTTTTATTACTCAAAGAAACTAATCTCTTAACCAAAAAACACCTTCTTTGATCATCAATTCTCTGTAATAGGTGGACAAGTTTTTGTTCAAAATTAAACTAAAACAACTCTTGTCAATTGTGTTAGCAAGTAACCAACATATTCACAACTTAGAAAAGCAATTTTCTTTCTTTTGGGCACTTTGGACAATTTTGATGTTGGTGGCTATTCCATTTCTCTTTAAACTGCATTTTCCATAATGATCTTGGAGGCCTTTATAACCTAAAAACAACTCTGTGAGACTTTTACCAAGGCTATATCATTTTGAAGAACTTTCAAACAAACCTTACACACAGTTTTTTGTCAATAAACACTCATGTATCCACTGATTTTATGAGGTGAATAGGTCCTTAAAAATCTTTTTTGGAAATTTACTTTCTCCGGAAAAATATTATGTCATGATAACTGTGCAGTTTTTATGCTTATGATGAAAAAAGGCTAATGACACATTTCTATTTGCAGACTTTGAAACCATATTGCAACCTTCTTGTTGATGAGTTTTAAGGAGGTCTCATCAGATTGATCATCTAAGTGTTCATGCTTGAGGTCTTTAAGACATGGTAGGACCTTTAGATCTTTGAATAGATAATTTTTAAGGATTATATGTGTTGCTGCACAGGCACACCGCGCAAAAACACAGGCACGTCGCGCTGCTTAGAAAAATACACTGAAAAAACCTACAGGCATGCCGTGCAATTTTTCAAACGCGCCGCACACTTTTGCAACCCATTTTGGAGGCCTTCCTGGTGTCGGAATTTGGTGAGATATGGCTCATTGGAAAGATATGGAAGTATAATTTCAAAATATTCTTGATTTTTTTCATTTGGTGTCCATTTGGTTGTTCAAAAATTGATTTTCCCAACACTGGTCAAAAATGGTGAATCCTGGTGAAGAAATGCATAATGTTGTTTGCAAGCCACTTTTGCATAGCTTCCCAGTGTCGGAATTGGGCCTGAGATGACTTGTTGGAAATATATCGAAGTCTAATTAACAAATATGCTTTATTGGTTTCATTTGGTGTCCATTTGGTTGTTCAAAAATTGATTTTCCCAACACTGGTAAAAAATGGTGAATGTTGGTGCGGAAATACATAGTGTTGTTTGCAGGCTACTTTTGGATGTCTTCCTGTTGTCGGAATTTTGTCCGAGATGGCTCGTTGGAAAGATATGGAAGTATAATTTCAAAATATGCTTGAGTTTTTTCATTTGGTATCCATTTGGTTGTTCAAAATTTGACTTTCCCAACAATGGTAAAAATGGTGAATCCTGGTGCAGAAATTCTCCAGTGACATCTGTATTGTTTACATTTCTCACAAATCATGATACCAGTGTAGAAAATGAAGTATTTTTTTCTTCTTGAACCTATGAGGGACAAAAAACTCTCTCAATTTTGTCAATTTCATCTCTGTTTGGTTAGAAACAAATTTTGAAACAAACTGCCTGGGCGCTCCTTAACCTCTGTCTTACCATTTCTTGAGTTGTATTTCTCTGAAGCCTTTATAAAAGAGCCTTGATTTGCTGATGAGAGTCCTTTGATATAAACATGAAACTTGTTTTGAGTATCTCTTTAACCATTTTTATGAGCTAACTTGCATGGTGAAAACCTTAAGAAAACTGACCCTCTGCCTTTTGTGAGGGAGGCCATCTTCAAGTTGACAAATCAACTGTTATTTTTCTAGGTAACTTTGCTTATGACCTTTGTCTCTCTAAGCACTGTATATCCTTTGAATTTTTAGACAAGAAGCATGGTTTTGATCATGAAAGTGTTCTTTGCCTATGTGTTGGGAAAAGCACTTGGATAGATAGTAATGCCCTCTCCAAAAATGTGACTTTGTATCTTTTGGAGGAAAACCTTTGTAAACATAAGAAAGAGAGACCTTCAGCACCCTCATGCCACATCTTGGAAAGAGGTAATTCACAACTCCAAAACTTACTTTGACAATTTTTGCTCTTCTAGTGTTTTGATGATAATTATGGCTATTGTGCAGTTTGATCAAAACAGTTAGGCACCCTTGGAAATTTTCCTTTGACTGTGGATCACAAACCTTATTTGTATTCACCCATGGCTTTACCTATATCTGTTTATCTAGGAAAAAGGCCTTTAGAGACCCTTAATGCAATCATATGGAACAGCAAGGCTTTTTCACATGTTTCATAAAAGGCCTTTTGACTGTGATAGTGATATGGCTTGATTATTTGAATGTTGTCCCTGAATTTAAAACACATGCCATACCCTTTCCTCACATTTGATGATTTTTTCCAAATTTTGTTCACTTTAGCTGCATGTTGCCTTTCAAGGAGATCTTTGATAGAAGAAAAACCAAACCTCTTTGATTATTATAGTACCACTTCTTGGCCATCTTCTTAACAACATTTTTCCACTCATAATCATCCAATTTTTTCCCACTGCACTCAAACTCTGCCTTTCAGATAGTGAAAACATATAATCAATCCTTGAAACACTACTACTGTGTTAGTGGTTTTATCTATTGGAGAAAAAGGTGTTAAAACAAGTTTTTAGGTAGTTTGTAGCATTGTTAGCTTTGTGCCCTTTAAATGAGGCCATACCTCTATTCCAACCCTCTGCTTTTAAATGAAGGAGGTTTTCAACCAATGACCTAACCCTCTGCTCATGTTTGGAGGAGGTTTTACACAGTCACCCAACCCTCTGCTCATGTTTGGAGGAGGTTTTACACATTTATGCTATTTCATCCCTTTGTCAAACTATTTCATCTTTCCTTGTAGTGCCTATTCACAGTTAAGTAAATAAAAGTGACAAATTGACAATATGTCATGAGGGAAATTATTTGAGATATGTAATCCTGTTGTTAGAATACCATTATACATCTTTAGACATCAGAAGAAACCTGACCAATATTTGCAGAGTATTACTTTCTAGTCATAAGTCACTAACCTTTTGACTGTGTTTGCAGGAGCTCATTGGAATACCTTTCTGACTGGTACTTGCATCCCAGGCTCAAAACCACATGAGAAGCAGTTGTCTTCTCATGTTAAGTTTAATAATGTCTTCTGGAACACTGGTACACTTATACTTTGAAAAAGACATTGAAACACTGTAAATCCACCTAGTATTAGTTTGGCTTTTGGCATATAAGACATCAAGACTCTTTAGTGGCGCGACTTAAGGGTGCATCAAGATTTATTTGTAGAATAGGAAGGTCAGCTATGACTAGTTGGTTTTTAGACAGAGGTTCTTTTGGCTTAGGATAGTTTTCCCAGGGAAGATCGCCTAAAGCGCCACTACCTAACTTAGGGGAGACTTTTGATAGATTTGGAGTATTCTCTTTGGAGCTGATGGGGAAATTTTGTATGACTGAGACTAGATAGGGCTTGACAATTACATTTTTCTGATCATAGAATGTTAGAGTCGGTCCTTACAACCCTCCGTCAGAGATCATTTCGCTTTTTGCATATCATTTTTAGGTGTCTCGCTCACTTCACTTCATTGCATTTCACTAGGGGCATGCCATTGACTGACGAAAGGGTTGGGTATTCTTGTATTCCATCATTATTGTACCTGCTGGGCTAAGTGAAACTCCTCAAAATTCATCGAAGTTCAGTTCACGTCATTCATGGTCATAAATGATTATTTTGGTCAACAAGAGTCTTTTATTTTTAGATTCTAGGGTTCAGTCTTTTGATATGTTTAATAAATGCCCGCAGGCCATGAGGATGGTTTTCGAAGAGGTTCTTAGTTCAAATTTTTATCATTAAACACATTTGAGGACATTTCTTGTTCAAAACTCTGTTTTGAATAAGAAATTATCGAATTCATTTTTTGTAATAATCATGTATTTTTTCCGCCATAAAAATTTCAATGCAGCCTCTGGTCTTTGCTGAAGTCCAAACACCAACATCCCTGCAAAAATCAACTAATTTCATCAGTCCAAACTCAGAAAATCAGCGAAAAGCCAAAGGACAGAGTTTCATTAAATGAAAAAGTGCCAAAATTGCAAAACATTACAAAATGGGTTGTGGAGGAAGTAAAAATTAAAACCAACTCTTACAAGATATTTTCCAAGGTTACATAAATCATTTGTGTCAAATTACATTCATAAATTTTCAAGGCAAAGTCGAAATTGGAGGTTGAAAGCAAATTTCATTGTTGAAAGGGTCGTGACTGTGTTGACAGTTTTAGCGCGGCACATACAAAGAGGGCGCGACGCACTGGGAAATTTTTACAGTGTATTTTTGTGCGGGCGCAGTGCACCAAACCAGCTCAGCGCACTAGGAGTGCGCGCGGCGCGTTGAGCCCTCCAGCTCAAATTCATCAACATTTGGTGATTTTTCAATTTCAAATAATCTTCCAAGCTCCAAGTAAGTTATCCAAGCTTGATCAATGATTTGTGGATATGCTATGGTGGTTTAAAGGTGGAGACAACAAGTGTTTGTCATGGTGAAATTTAAACCCTATATTCACTCCAAAATCCGCTTCATAGGGTTAGAAAAAGAGGTGGTGGTGTTTTGAAATTGTATGTCAAAGATTTAAACTTGTCAAAATAGTCTCAATCCCCTATTATGTACACTCTAATCACTGCCATTTGATTTCATTGTTGTTGTTGCTTGTTTTATCACAGTCCCATATTTATTGTTCCCATATCCCTTTACCCTTTGTTCCCATGTGAAATCCCAAACCCTACTTGTTACCTCTTTCCCTTCCATTGATTAAATTTCAAGTTTTCATAAGGATCAATGGTTGCTTTCATTTTTTTGACTGAACTTTTCCATTTGAATAACTCTTATGTCTATCACATTGCAAGTCCCATTAATATCACCCATTCCCATACCATTTGTAAAGGTATGTAATCCCAACATTTTCCAAAGCAGTGAGTAAATTGTTTGTCTTTTCCAAAGCCACTTGACAGTCCATTGTGTTCATTGTGACATTTCCCACAGTCCCCATTCCATGTTAGAAACATTTGGCATATTTGATGTTGAAAGGCAAAGCACCAATTCATCATTTTCAGACATACTCCTAACGCTTGTTTTCACCATACCTATATCAGCATATATTTGTCAAACATCTTGATTTCAGCGCCATGTCAGAGACAGATTCACCTTATGAGTAGGGGTATGAGCAGGACAGTGATTCATCTACAGAGGTTAATGTGCCAAGGAGGTCTCACAAAAGTGGCAGGCATGTCAGGGAGGAGCCCACTTCTTTGACCCAATTGCAGGCTTGCCCGCTTGCAATGGATTGTTTTCAGCGTCAGTCATGTTTCCATTATTGTGAGATGATTTCCCAAACTCAGCATCATCATGAGTTAGCTCGCCTATTTGTCTTGCATTTTCATAACGGTCGTGTAAACCTTGCTGGGGTGGATTTTACTTTGTCACCAGAGACCATTTCAGAGGCGACTGGGATACCAAACATCGGGGAAGAATGGAATAAGCGGCAGCAGTTGGATAGAGCCTATTATGAGCCATATATCAGACCTAGATATATGAGGCAGCTGAGCAGGGTATTTCCATTCCGATTTCTGAAGGATGAGTATGCACCATTGATGAAACTCATCATTCGTTATTTCAGTTGTGAAGGGCGCTTTTCACGCTTGTATGCATATCACATCCAGTTGTTGATGCACTTCACGAGAGTGTGGTTGATGAGCATTCCATACTTCATGTATCATAACATAGAGCGGATGACATTTCTTGTACAGAAGAAGACCCCAGCACAGCAGCATAACAGCATATATCATTACGCGCTGATCAAAATCATGATGGTACATCAGCTCGCACAGCAGGGCATTGCTTGGGAGGAGTTCATCTCCCGTGACTTCTTTGCAGTGCCACAGCCGCCTCCTGAGGTAGTTCATGATGAGGCTAAACCTTCACACCAGTTTGAGGTTCCTGAGACTGAGCATATCAGTGCTCCAGTGTATGTGACATATCAGCGAGGCCACAGAGCCTTATTTGCAGCTACACGACGAGTACTATCTCCACCCAGGGTGGAAGGGGTCTCGTTGACTCCATCAGCAGCGCGAGTACTATCTCCACATGGTGTGGAAGGGGTCTTGCCTTTGACATCAACACAGGTACAGGTTCAGGATAGAGGCAAGAGGCCTATGCACGATGAGGGCCCTTCAGGAGGCTAAGACACTGATTTTATACTCATCAATGTTGATGCGAGCTCTCCTAGCTCGAAACTGAGGGAGGTCATCCAGGAGTAGAAAGCGGAGATTGACACGCTGACTGAGAAATTGCAGAGAGCTCAGTGGGTGATAAATTACTTGGAGCAGTGTAATAAATAGCTGGAGGATCACAACACACTTGTAGAGTTGCGGCGAATCCGTGAAGATCGACAATTGGCCCGGAAGAGACCAGGTGACATGACACCATTTGAGCGAGAAACTTGCCTCACACATGTTAAAATTCATCTAGAGAAGTTATTGGCAAAGGCCAATAGAGACAAAGACATGCTCCGTCATATGAAAAATCACTATTGGGCCCGCACGCACGTTTGCAGAGCAAAAATGAAGATCCTGAAGGCAAGGTTGAGCAAAGCACTGAAACGGCGAAAGAGGCCTGATCCACTCCGGATTTTGGCTGAGGCTTTGTTGGCTGAGCATGAGGCATAATGGGGGATATTCACTCCAAATTTCAACAAATTTGGAGAATTTTTTGTCATTTTTGAAAATTTTGGTCGCAAAATAGGTTTTTCCGCCCAACGCGTCGCGTCACCCGACGTGCGCTTATGATTGGGACACTTTCTGGAGGAAAAATTTGTATTTTTGGATTTTTCATGGTAATTTATGCATTCTCAGAAATTTCCGAAGCATTTCATCAAGTTCTGGATGATCAAAAGGGCCAAAAACACCATGAAAATCACCTTTCTGCCACCTTTTGCACCAGCATGAAGTAGTCTTGGGAGAATGAATTTTTGGAGGGGAAAATGAGCTCCAAATTAACAAATTCCACTTGGGTTGGATAGCAGACATCCAGGGATTTCCAACGAGATATCATGAGATCAATTTGGACTTTGGGAAGTTCTCCAAAAGTAGGTCCAAAGTAGTGCGGCACATAGAGCTTTGGAGCGCGGCGCATAGAGGAATTCAACCTATTTTTCACCTTCCAGCTCAGGAATTCAGCCAGTTGTGACTAGTTTCACATATTGATGTAATTTGGTAACCATGATGTAATTTTGGCATGTATTTACTTTTTCTAGATGATTCATTCACAAAAAAGTGAAAATCAAGTGAATGGATCAGTTTCCTAGCTTATAGAGGCAAGTTGTTTGGCTGCCTAGATTTTAGCTCTTTGTTTAGAATTGGTTCAAAATGCTCCTAGAAGCATGAGCTCGACCCATAGAGGCATGGGAAGGGGTTAGAATTGTCTATTTATTGTATTTTCTGAGACACTTTCAGGGTTGGACTCTTGGGAAAAGTTTGGCACACTATTGTACATATTTTTTGCATTTTGGCTAAGGAAAGATCAGAGGTTTTGCAGCACCTGTTGGGATTCTTGTGGCTTTCAGTTTTGATGGTGTTTTCTCTCAGTAATTTGTAATTTCTTTAATGTTTAATGTATGCCATTCCCTTCTTTTTCTTCTAAAACTAGATGAATGAGTAAATGAGGTAGAATTCATTGATTCTAGTGCTCTGCCTTTAAATTTGTTTAGTTTTATATGTTTTCACCAGTTTGGAGAGGATATTTGTTCTCCCTTGCCCTCTTCAGCTCCTTGTCATTCTGATCCATCCATACACATAATCAAAAGCATCAAGACTACTTCCTACCTTGCCCCAATTCGAATTCTGCGAAAATCTAGCCTCATCCCCAAGCCCAAAAATGTTTTTCCCATTTTTCCAACAAAAACCCAAAAATTTAAATGAAACCTTCCTATCTATTTACTAGCCTAAAATCGGTATCCATTATAAGTCATCTCAGCCCCTTTGAAGACCTTTTGCCGAGATAGACCCGGAGAGAGCCCTCTCCTGTCCTTGTAGGGCTAGCTACGAGGCTAAGATTGGTTTGATGTTGCCTTGAGTTTTACCTTATTTCAGCCTAAGGTAGATTCGAGCGCTAACAGGCTGATTGAGGAGGTAAGAGGGAAAATTTTTATGGGTGTTTTCTAACTGAAAAATTTGACAAATTGGAGATCAGCTGCTAGAAAACTTGGCTTTAAAAACTAGACATCATCAACAGTTGAAAAATACTGATGAATAACATTGGCCATGAATCTTAATGGAGTTGCTCATGAAGATATTTTAGTTATATTGTTTCCCTATACTTTACAAGGATCTGTAGGATCCTGGTATTTTTCACTTCCAGCAGGATATATCACCGATTAGGCAACTTTCTAGCAATTTTTCCTTGCAAAATTTGGAGATGATAGAACAATTGCATCCTTGATTAATGCTCTTTCCAATCTTAAAACAAATTCAGGGGAAAGGATCAAAGGTTTCAACTCCATATTTAACAAGTTATTAAACAAAATTCCAACTACTTCCAAACCTATTTTTGATTTACAAATAGAGTGGTATATTTCTTCTTTACCTTCTAATATAGCTATTTTTGTAGATAGAGCTGGTAAAGCTACCCTTTTAGATAACATGAAAGAAGCTCTCGCTGTAGAGAAAATAATTTTAGCATTAGAAAAATGCTCTAAGATAGAAGATAGGAAATCCAAGAAAGTGACATTTAGTCAAGATTCTAAAAATAAAGTCTTAAAAGATCCATTTGATCTTGAAGGTCTTAAAAAGTATTAAAGACTATGTCAAATGATATGATTGAAATAAAGAAACAGGTTGCTGAAACTTCAACTCCTAAGAAATCATTTCGTCCATTTAAGAAAAACCCTTCTTCAACATCTCAGCCTCCAAAAGTGATTTCAAATGCTGAATCTGATCAAGATACTGAAGATCCCTCGCCATCTGAACGAGAATCAGAGTCTGAGGAAGAATTTGAACTCAATGGGTTATGGGATTTCATTCTTCCTTTAGAAGAAGAAAGAGAAGCTATGCCTGTATCTACAATAAGCAAAACTTCTTTTGATTCAAC
Source organism: Pinus albicaulis (assembly GCA_034641835.2). Lineage (NCBI taxonomy): Eukaryota > Viridiplantae > Streptophyta > Pinopsida > Pinales > Pinaceae > Pinus > Pinus albicaulis. Next base: position 1,381,147,890 of record CM076574.1, read on the forward strand.
TATATCAAATCAAAAATAGAAAAATCTCCCCACCAAGGAGAAAATAGCTGTCAAAAAATCTAAAACTATTCAGACAGATTTTATTCCACCAGATCCTAATACAAATTCTAAAACTTTGATAGTTTCAAATACAGTGGAAAATAATATAGTCGAAGATATGAAAAATATCAAAGAAAATATTTCATTACATGAAATGACCAAACTCAAGCAATACCATAAAATTTTGCTTAGATAACTCAAGGCAATCCCCGTAGAACCTATACAACCACCAGTTATAGCACAAGCTTCTAAAAATACAGGGAAACCTCCATCATCTGCAAACAAGGTAAATCCCAATGATCTGGTTTTAATTGGTGATATATATATTTCACACACTCCTCCTTTACTTTTGACTTATGAGATTTTTAACAAAAATTTTCATAATTGTCTTATTAATTCAGGAGCTTCTTCAAACATTATACCTAGAACAGTATGTACAAAGTTTAACATCACTCCTCAAAAATCTGTTGTACATATAGTTCAATTGGATAGAACAAAAGTAGAAGTCATTGGAGAAATGTTGTCAGTATCCATTAGATTATCATCCAATCCAAAGGTACTGCAAGTAATTGATATTTTGGTTGCAGAAATCTCTGAATTTTATGGTCTTATTCTAAGTAGAGATTGGTCTGAAAAGTTACATGGATATTTTGCTATTGATCGGTCACACTTGTGGTTACCATATAATGGTAAACCAAATCAAATCAGAATTGAACGTGAGAAATTTATGAAACATATAGTTACTGAACTAGAAGGAACAAACAAGCCTATAGCTTTCACTAATAACATTATAGGAAATTATTCAGCTGGATCATTTATTGGATCATTCAATGCTCAGGGTTCACCTTTTCCAATAAACATTGTTATTTCTCAAATTGAAAACTTTTTTCAAATAGACACTTCTAGATGTGTTAATCTCAGCGATCAGATTCCAAAACAGTATTTATTTTGGACTCTATACTTTGATGGTTCAAAATTAGAAGATGGTGTAGGAGTAGGTTGCATTGTAATCAATCCACAAGGAGAGAAAACAATGCTAGCTTGTACACTTGAATTTCAATGCACTAATAATACCGCCAAATATGAAGCATTGATACAAGGCCTATATAAAGCTATTGGATTGAATGTTAAATATTTGCAAGTATATGGAGATTCTGAAATAATTGTTAGACAAGTCAGAAATACAATTCATTGTATTTCTGGACATTTAAAACATTATCAAACTTTAGCTGAGAATCTTACTTCTCATTTTACTGCATTTAATATCTCCACAATTCCTAGATTACAAAATGCAAGTGTTGATTTACTTGCTAATGTAGCATCTAGACTTATACCATCTGAAGAATTTAGCCCAGACAAATTTTCAATTGAGTTATTTTTTAGGCCCTCCATTCCTGACAATATAACAAATTGGATAGTATTTAACAATGATGCAGATATACTAGACTTTCTTACATGATACAGAGCTTATGAAGGTCAAATTATAGATGAACATGAACATGATTCACAAATTGAAGATAAACAAAATTCAAATCCAACTCCTAAGTCTGTAGTCAAAATGGAAGATCTCTATGATTTGAAAGATAAGTTTAAGAATACTACCAATTCAAAAACATAGAGTTCTAATCTAAAATTTGAATTGATTAAACTTGGTACATTAGAAAAACCTCTGAATATCAACTTAGGTCTTGGATTAGAACCTGAAGAAAGGATGTCATTCATTAAGTTATTGAAAACGTATCAGGGTATCTTTGCATGGGATTATTCAGATCTTCAAACATATGATACTTCCATAATTTAGCGCACCATACCTATGACCTCATATGATAAGCCTGTACAAAAAAAACTTAGAAAAATTCACCCAAATTTAGAAAGTCAAATTAAATCTGAGTTAAATAAAATGCTCAAAGCCAAAGTCATTTTTGTTGTTAGGCATTCGAAATGGGTGTCAAACATAGTTCCAGTTAGAAAAAAGAATGGAGACATTATAATTTTTCATAGACTTTAGAAATTTGAATAAAGCTTGCCAAAAATATAATTTTCCCTTGCCTACCATGGAATAGATATTGCAGTCAGTTGCAGGATCTGAATTGATGTCTTTCCTCGACAGATTTTCAGGATATGATCAGATTATGGTACATCTGGATGATAGATTAAAGACAGCATTCAGGACAAAGTGTGGAACATACGCATATCAAAAAATTCCCTTTGGGTTGATTAATGTTGCTGCTACGTTTCAACGTGCTATGAATATAGCTTTCAGAGGACTAATCAATAGCTCAATTGTTATATACTTAGATGACATCACTATTTACTCTAAGCATAGAAGCAATCATTTTAATCACCTAAAACACATTTTTGAAAGGTGTAGAAAATTTGGTATTTCCTTGAATCCAAAAAAATGTTATTTCGCCTTATCAGAAGGTAAATTATTAGGGTTCAATGTTTCCAAAAATGGAATCCATATTAACCCTGATAGAATTCAGGAAATTGAAAAAATCCCTTTACCACATAATAAAAAAGCAATGCAATCATTTTTAGGACAAATTAATTTTGTAAAAATATTTGTTCCCGATTTTTCCCAAATCATTTTACCCCTGCAATCAATGATCAAGAAAAATTCAATTTTAAAATGGGGAAAAGAAGAGATAAAATATTTTGAGTTGATTAAGAAATCCATCATAGAATCCCCCTCTTTAACAAATCCTGATTTTCTTAAATCATTTATATTATACACATTTTCTTCCTCAACATCATATGCAGGATTTCTAACACAGTTAAATGATCAAAACATTTAAGCACCAATTGCGTTTTTTAGTTCTAACCTACAAGGTGTTGAGTTGAATTATTCAGTTGTGGAAAAACAAGCTTATGTTGTATTTAAAGCTTTGAAACATATTAGACCCTTTCTCATAAAGACACATACTAGAATAATAGTATCTTACTCAACAGTAAGGCAATTATTAATCCAACGAGAAGTAGGAGAGAAGAGAGCAAATTGGGTTACCGCACTTCAAGAATATGATGTAGAGATACACCCTGCTAAAATTTTTAAAGGACAATGTCTTTGTAGGATGTTAACTGGAGCTTCTCAGACATCAACAGAAGAAGATCAATCAAATGAAATGCAACTGTCTGAGGTAATCCTAAATGATTCTCAGTCACAATATGTTGATCTAAAAATTTTCTTGAAAAATGGATATGCTCCATTATATCTCAATCACACAGCAAAGCATGCTCTGAGACTTAAAGAAAATCAATATCAACTCATAGGTGATGTGTTATTTGGAAAGAATTGTGATTCTATATTATTAAGATGTTTAGAAAAAACTGAAGCTGAAAAAGTAATGCAGGAATTACATGATGGACCATCTGGAGGTCATTTCGGAGGAGACACCATAGCTCATAAAATACTACATGCTGGCCACTATTGGACAAATCTATTTAAATATGCACATGAATATGTAAGAAAATGAAAAGTGTGTCAAATTGCAGCAGGAAGAGAAAGAAAAACTGAATTTCCATTACAGCCAGTAAATATCTAACAACCATTTGAACAATAGGTTAGATATTATAGGTGAAATAACTCCTAACTCCTCAAAACAACACAGATATATTCTAACTGCAAAAAATTATTTCACAAAATGGGTAGAAGATATCCCATTAAAGGTGATTAATACACAAATTATTACAGATTTTATTGATCAATTCATAATCACTAGGTTTGGTCTCCCATTAGCTTTGATATTTGATAATGCATCTTAATTTTCTGGAAATGCCATGATAGAATTCGCTTTGAAAAGAGGTTTTAAATTAAAATACTCAGCTAATTATTATCTACAAGGTAATGGATTAGCTTAATCTACAAATAAAAACCTCATCAGGATCATCAAACAAACTGTAGAACGAAATCATAAAAACTAGCACAAAGCACTATTATTTTCTCTTTGGGTAGATAGAATCACCCAGAAAGCATCAATAATTACTTCTCCATTTATGTTAGTTTATGGGAAACAAGTGTAGGTTTTAACCCTGAACAGAAATTATCTACACACGAATATTATAACAGAAAATAAACAATAGCGAGAGCATAAAACATAAAACAGATAAACACAGATATTTTCCCCTGGATCCCAAATCGGGACGACCAGCTTGATTTTTTATTATATTCCTTTTAGTGTTACAACACATATATATACATGTCGAAGCATACATAAACCCCAATCCATTAACCCTGCATTAGAACATAACCATAGTTCCCTTCACCGAATCTACAAAACACCAGGGGCCGAAAACCATCGTACCCCAAAACCATGTGCAAAATCATGCACAAAACATGGGTGGGTCCGCCTATGAGTGGGTTCGCACACCAAAAAAAATTTCACCAGGGTTCTGCCTCCCCCCTTGTGACCCCCCTACTGCGCCCAACGCAATGTACAGCGCGTGGGGCTAGTCATGGAAAGAAAATAACACATGCCCAACATTCTCCCACTTGTTGTTTTCTTTCCACAGGGGGCCATAGGAGAGCTTAGTCATTGGGCCAATTCTTCAGCACCCATTGTTTCTCTACACCAAGAGAAATTTTGAGTGCTCACAGACTTCGTCAATGCATCTGCAACATTCTTCAAAGTGTCCACCTTTACCAGCAACACCCTTTTAGCCTCAACCATATCTCTAACAAAGTGATATTGAACATCAATGTGCTTTGTCTTTGAATGATAAGCAGGGTTCTTAGCCAAGAAAATTGCACTTCGGCTATCACAGTCTATCCTTATAGCTTGCTGTACCAACCCCATACTTGAACACAATCTCTGCAACCAAACTGCTTCCTTGCTTGCATGAGTGGCTGCTATGTATTCTGCCTCTGTAGTTGAAAGAGCCACGACAGACTGTCTTTTACTCATCCAACTGACTGCGCCTCCAAATAGGTTAAACACATACCCACTTGTAGATCTTATTTGGTCCAGATCTCCAGCCCAGTCTGCATCAACAAAACCATGAATGTCCAACATTCTTTCCAATCCTGGTCTTCCTTGGTAGCACAAGCCATAATCACTAGTGCCACGTAAATATCTGAAAACCCGCTTCACTGTTGTCCAGTGCTCCTTTCCTAGGTTTGACATAAACCTACTCAATAATCCCACTGAATGTGCAATGTTTGGTCTAGTACAGACCATTGCATACATCAGGCTACCCACTGCACTTTCATATGGAACACGGGACATATACTCCTCTTCTTCGTGTGTCCTGGGACACTGTTCAGCAGACAGCTTTACACCTACAGGAATAGGAACATTCATTGGTTTACTATCCTGCATATTGAACCTTTGCAATAAAGTTTCAACATACTTCCTATGGTTTAACCAGAGCGTCCTCTTTTCCCGATCTCTCTTAATTTCCATGCCCAAAATATAGTTTGCAGCACCAAGATCCTTCATGTCGAATTTGGAGAACAGTTGGGTCTTCAAATCTTGGATAATTTCTTTGTCATTTCCAATTAACAACATATCATCCACATACAAGACCAAATAAATAACACGATCACCAATTAATTTAAAATAAACACAGTGATCCTCCTTGCTTCTGGTGAAGCCAAGTCCCCGTATATAGGTATCAAATTTCTGATACCACATCCTTGGTGACTGTTTTAACCCATACAGAGACTTCTTCAACCTGCATACCAGTTCTTTCTTACCCTTCACCATAAAGCCTTCAGGTTGCTTCATGTAGATCTCTTCTTCTAGATCCCCGTGAAGAAATGTTGTCTTCGCATCCATCTGTTCTATCTCAAAATCAAATGCAGCAGCAACAGATAAAAGTAATCTAATAGAAGTAACTTTGGCAACAGGAGAAAAAATATCACCAAAATCAATTCCCGGCACCTGGGAATAACCTTTGCTACCAACCGAGCTTTGTATTTCTCCACCTTGCCTTCTACATTCATCTTCTTCTTAAACACCCATTTGCTCCCAATGGGCTTCCTTCCAGCCGACAACTCCACCAGATCCCATGCATCGTTTTTGTGCAAGGATGCCATCTCATCAACCATGGCCTCCTTCCAGAGTTTTCCATCCTCTGAATCTACTGCCTCCCTGACAGTTCTAGGTTCATCATCAGTTATAGTTAAGGCAAAACCTGAACAGAAAGCAGATGGACTATACCTTTTTGGTTGCCTTCTTTCCCGAACTGATCTTCTCAAAGCTGGAGTTTGTGGCTCTTCATCTTCTGAGTCTTCTTCTGTTGTAGAGTCTGATTCATCCTCCTTTAGCTCAAACTCTATCTTCTCAGGTTCCTTTGGTAGGACTTCATGTTTAATAACATCTTTCACTTCTCTAAACACCACATCTCGGCTGTACACAACCTTCCTTGTTTCTGGGTTCCAAAGCTTGTATCCCTTTAAACCATCCTTATACCCAATAAAGATGCACCTTTCAGATTTATTATCCAACTTGGTCCTTTTCTCCTTTGGAACATGTACATATGCATCACATCCAAATACCCTTAGATGTGAAAGAGAGGGTTTCTTACCAGTCCATACCTCATGTGGAGTCTTATCCTCCAACACTAATGAAGGTGATATATTAACCAGATAGCATGCAGTCTCCACTGCCTCTGCCCAGAATTCTTGTCCTAACCGGGTACCACTAAGCATGCTTCTTGCCTTTTCCATCAATGTTCTATTCATTCTTTCTGCAACTCCAATTTTCTGAGGTGTGTATGGAGTAGTCTTTTGTCGTGCTATACCACACTTCTTACAGAACTCTTCAAATTCCTTCTTGCAGAACTCCCCACCATTATCTTTCCTCAGCACCTTTATCTTCTTCTCTGTCTGGTTTTCTACCAGAGCCTTAAATTCTTTAAATCTGTCAAAAACTTCAGATTTCTTCCTCAAGAAATATATCCATGTATTCCTTGATAAGTCATCTATGAATGAAACATAGTACACATACTTTCCCAGTGATGGAACTGACACAGGTCCAAACACATCACTGTGCACAAGTTCTAATATCTTGTTCACCCTCTTAGCACCAGAAGGAAAACTCACCCGATTCTGCTTCCCATATACACAATGTTCACAAAAATCAAAATCCAGAGAACAATTAGACATACCTTCTACCATACCATTTCTATGCAGTATTCGGCTAGTCTTCCAAAGACAAGCCTAGGCTTTCCACTCCACTTTCAAGAACCAATAATCGTTACACCTATCAATAACAAGCACCAGAAGCTTGTACAGAGTTCCACCGAACTCCCCCGCATTAATACCGCAGTTCTCGAACCATCTGCAGAATCTTGAACACTGTTTTTACACCTGCATCATCCATCTTGCTTACAGAAATCAGATTTCTGGCCAATGCAGGAATATGCAGAACACCAGGAAGTGTTCTAATCCTTCCACCTTGTAGCTTTAGCTTGAAATTTCCACGTCCGATGATTCTGGCCTTCCTATCATCCCCTAGGAAGACATCACCATAATATTTTTCATACTCATAGAACCACTCCCTATGGGGAGTGAAGTGAAAGGATGCACCTGAGTCAATCAACCATGACTCGTGATCTACATGTGTATTTGAAGAAGAAGCCAAATACACATCCCCACCTTCATCTGAAGTGGTTTTTTCCTTTGTAGAAGGAGCATCATTAGATCCCTTTCCTTTCTCAAGAGCTTTAAATCTGCACTCCTTTTTGTAGTGCCCTTCCTTTCCGCATTTCCAGCATACCTTTACAAACTTTCCAGGAGATTTAGATCTCCCTCTAGATTTGGATCTCCCACCAAACCTTATTCTTGTTTCTATTTCTTTGGACCCTTCCGTATAGATAAGGTATCTCCATTCGGCTCTCTCCATATTTCTCCTCCGTCTCATTTCCTCCGACAACAAGGCTGAGACAATGTCATCAAAATTCAAGGTAGTTGTATTGCTAACTATTGCAATAGCCAGACTATCCCACAAGTCTGGTAGAGAACACAACAAACTGATGCACTTATCTTCATCTGAGATTTTTTAATCAACAGATGATAATTGCCTTACCACAGTATTGAAGGCGTTCAGATGCTCTGTCACCAAGTCTCCATCCTTCATCCTCAGGGTATACAGCTTTTTCCGCAGGAACAACTTATTCACCAGAGACTTAGATTGGTACAAAGTCCCAATTTTTTCCCACAAATTCTTTGCCGTAGCTTCCCCAGATACATTCAACAATACTGAATCTGAGACACACAACTGTATTGTGCTCTTAGCCTTCCAATCCAGTTTCTTCCAGTCTTCATCTGACATTGCCATTGGTTTAGTACCTAGATCTACCGCGATCCACTGATCTTTATCCACTAGCAGATCCTCCATCTTGAGCTTCCATAACTCAAAACTCTGACCATTAAATTTCTTGATCTCTATCTTTCTGCCGCTCTCCATCTTCTTTCACCACAAGAATCGATCCCGCAGATCTCCCACTGAACAGGGTCTACCTCAGGCCCGAGCAAAAAACCCCCAGCAGCAAAGGCATCCCCTTGAAGCCAAAACAGCTCTGATACAAAATGTAGGTTTTAACCCTGAACAGAAATTATCTACACACAAATATTATAACAGAAAATAAACAATAGCGAGTGCATAAAACATAAAACAGATAAACACAGATATTTTCCCCTGGATCCCAAATCGGGACGACCAGCTTGATTTTTCATTATATTCCTTTTAGTGTTACAACACATATATATACATGTCGAAGCATAAATAAACCCCAATCCATTAACCCTATATTAGAACATAACCGTAGTTCCCTTGACCGGATCTACAAAATACCAGGGGCCGAAAACCATCGTAACCCAAAACCATGTGCAAAATCATGCACAAAACATGGGTGGGTCCGCCTATGAGTGGGTCCGCACACCAAAAAAAAATTCGCCGGGGCGCTGCCTCCCCCCTTGTGACCCCCCTGTTGCGCCCAACGCAACGTACAGTGCGTGGGGCTAGTTGTGGAAATAATATAACACATGCCCAACAAGAAGCAATTCTACCCATAAACGTAACAATACCATCATTGAATTTAGTATAGTTTATTGATGAAAATCCTTCATCTTCCCTTCAACTTAGACAAGATCAAATTCTTAAAATGGAAGAACAAAGAGAAAAAGCTAAGGCTATACATGCTTATCATCAACAAATAGTGAAAACCTTATTTGACACATCATCCACCAGTTCAAAATTTTTTGAAATAGGAGATCTTGTTTTAAAATGGGATAAGGCACATCAAGAAAAAGGTAAGCATACCAAATTCGAAAGATTATGGCTTGATCCATTTCAAATCATCGAAAAAATAGGCTTATCTACCTTTTTACTGCAAGACTTATCAGGTAAAAAAATTACCTTTCCTGTAAATGGCCAAATTCTCAAAAAATATTTCTCTTAGAAAATCAAGCTTTTAAATTTTATTTTTTCTTTAGAAAATTAAAAATTTGAAAATAGCATCATCATTGGTTCATTCAAATTTTCAAAATTTCTGATAAATTATTTTGACCTTTCGCTTCTATAAATAAATAAAGAAAAAGATTATTATAATTATGAGAAATGAATAAACTTTATTTTTTTAGACAAATTGAAATTATTGAAGGCATTTTATTTTCGAAAAAGACTCTAGATATCATAAAATATAGTTATTATGTATCAATCGGAAAAGGAAATTTTTAACTTAGCAAGGATTCTCTACAAAAAGGTGTTGTGAAACAAGCTCCAAAAATAGAAGAAAAGGGATATCAACGCCTTAGAAATAAGCCACTTCGAGGGGTAAACATCTAATACAATATATAAATGAACGATTCTTGGATGATTCAAATTACAATACCTCCTTTCTATATATAGGAGTCCATGGGGCCACAATGTAATCCTAGCCGACCTAACAATAATAATTTAAGGGCACAATAATAACAATATGGGGGTTACAGGGGTACAATAATAACAATAAGGGGGTTACACTAACAACAATAAGGGACTATACTAGTAATATATGGACCTAACATGCCCCTCTCCTTCAAAAAATTGTTGTCCTCAACGCTTGAGTAGCTCTGGGTGCTTCTGTATAAAATTCTCATCCTCCCATGTAGAATCTTCAGTGGGTAAGTTCTTCCACTTGATGAGATACTCCGAAATTGATCGATTCCGTAGTTGTCGAGTTCTTGTTTCCATGACCGCTTCTGGTTCCAATATGATTTTTCCTTCCTCATCAAGTTCTGGCAATATTGTTTGAACTGGAAGATTTTCTCCTATAACCTTCTTTAAGCATGAAACATGGAAAACTGGATGTACTCGCGAAGAAGCAGGAAGCTCCAATTGGTATGCCATAGTACCAATCTTTTGCAACACCTTGTAAGGACCATAGTACTTTGGCGATAATTTATTATCCTTCTTAGCTTGCTTGAGGGACATTTGTTTGTATGGTTGTAGCCGTAAAAATACCCAATCTCCTACATCAAAACTTCTCTCGCTACGATGTTGATCTGCCTGTTGTTTCATTCGATTTGTGCCAAATTCAGGTTATCCTTTAAGAGTTGGAGAACTTCTTGCTGATGCTCGATGTGATCTTCCACTGCTTGAACCTTCGAATTTTCCCTTAAAGGTGATGTGATGGATGGTGGATGATATCCATAAAGTGCCATAAATGGGGTCATTTTTGCTGCAGTATGGAAGGAAGTGTTATACCACCATTCAGCGAGAGGTAACCACTTGACCCATTGTGTTTGTTTATCAGATACAAAACAACGAAGATATCCTTCCAAACATTTATTTACTATCTCAAATTGACCATCAGATTGAGGATGATAAGATGAGCTATGAGCTAATTGAGTACCCAAACAAGAAAATAACTCCGTCCAAAAATTTCCAATAAAAATGGGATCTCTGTCGCTCACAATAACCCTTGGGCTTCCATGTAGCTTTTGAATTCTGTCCATAAATGTAGTAGCAACCGTACTTGCTTTAAATGGACGAGATAATGCACAAAAGTGTGCATACTTGGTAAGTCTATCAACTACCACCATGATGACACTCTTTCCTTCGGACTTAGGTAAACCTGTGATAAAATCCATTGAAATCTTTTCCCAACGTTGACTTGGAATGGATAAAGGTTGTAGAAGACTTGGGGTCTTAATTGTCTCAACTTTATTCTTCTGGAAAACCAAGCATTCCGCCACAAACTTTTGAATATCAGATTTAATTCCATCCCAAAAAAATTCTTTCTTCACCCTGTGGTAATTTTTAAAAAATCCTGAGTGTCCTCCTAAAGGAGAAGTGTGCAATTCCAAAAGAATATTTTGTTTTAGTTTGGAATTCTTACAAAGATGTAAGCGATCTTTGTACCATAAGGAATCATTTTTCCAACTAAATGTATCAGATGTACTAGGATCTTGTTGCAACTTTTGAATGAGTGTCCACACTTCTTCGTCCTTCTTCCATTCATCTCTTGCTTTGGTTATCCAATCTGGTTGGATAATAGAAATAGCACAAAGAAATGCTTCCACCTCTTCATTATTTCTTGAGAGTTCATCTGTAACAACATTTAGCTTCCCTTTTTTGTAGATTATTTCAAAGTCATAACCCAACATCTTTGTGACCTATTTTTGCTGCTCTTTGTATGCTCATAATGTGCTATCATTTCCTCCGTAAAAATTGACCAAGTGACAATTTTTTTTCAGGAGCAAAGCCATCAATACCATACAAATGTATTTTGTTCTAAATTTAAAGTTGCAATCTGTACCTTTTGTGTGCTTTACACATTATGGAGATCAAAATATTGCTCCATCTATAGTATCCATGTTACAGGATCCTTTCCATCAAACTTCCTCCTATCCATTTTTGGAATATAGTGGTTCTTCCCACCAACATTAGAGTTTATGAAATCACGATTAAAATTTATTTTGTTCTCATCATGAGTTTCCTCTACTATCTTTTCACCATTAGGAAACATTTATTGTATCAACTTTGTCAAACCTTCCATGTCTTCTCTTAGATCATTCTTCATGTTTTCCATTTTCTCATTGATCTTAGCTTCCATGTCATCCATCTTAGATTCCATGCTAGCTTCCATGCCATCTATCTTAGATTCCACGCCTTTCTTCAAACCATCCATATTAGTTTCCACACCTTTCTTCAAAACTTCCATGTCATTTTTTGTTGCTCTTTGCGAGAGCGAAATTTGTTGCACTTTCTCTTGTAATTTTGATATGTCATGTTTCCATTATTCGTCTTCACGAGTCATAGTAGAGCCTTCTAAACGCTTAATGGGTTTTGAATTCTTTTTAGGAGCCATTTTAGAAACCAATACTGATATCTATTCTACAATATTCCCTTGGAATCAATTCAACTTGATTCTTCAAACAAGACTTATGCAATTCGAGAAAACAAATACACACCTTTTACTTGCTTTTGCAGAGATCTATATTGAAATTGAATTATCTATATAATTGCAGATCCTCAATATCTAAAATTTGGCCCTGTAGTAGTCCTCTAAAGCTTCTTTCAAATGCTACAAGTCTGACTTGACTTGGATTCTTCAAGGAAAAGTTATTTCCAATGTCCCACAATGACCTAATTATGGACTGGTTCAGTAGAGCGAACTTGTATGACTTTCCATGTGTCACTTTTTTCTCCTTTGGCTCTGAAATTTATAGACAGGAAACTACAGTCTGTGTACTTCCAGTCACTTTTTATAGAATTTCAATCTGATTCTCAGAGAGCGAGTTATGAATATTTTCCCACGATCACCTCTTTGCGATGAAATTAGGGAGCCTAAAAAAGACCTAACTTTCCCATATCATATCTCCAAAAATATTGCGAACCAAGCTCTGAAATTTTGCGACGATGTTCCTCCAGATCTCGAATTTGCACTCTAAAAATTTCTGCTTCTGAACCTTCGTAGAACAAAAATTTATAGCGAAAATTTCGTGACTACCTTTAAGTGAAATTCAAAAGCCTGCAAAAAGCCCTACCTTTGACATATCATATCTCTGAAAATTTTGCGAATAAAGCTCTAAAATTTTGCGACAATGTTCATTAGGATTTCGGCTTTGCACCCTAAAAATTTAAGCTTCTGAAACTTCGTAGAAAAAAAATTATAGAGAAAATTCCACGATGATCTATTTGGAGTAGTAAAACCCTATAATCCAAAGCTTTGATACCAAATGTTGTGAAACCAGCTCCAAAAATAGAAGAAAAGGGATATGAATGCCTTATAAATAAGGCACTTCGAGGGGGAAACCTCCAATACATTCCATAAATGAACAATTCTTGGATGATTCAAATTACAAAACCTCCTTTCTATATATAGGAGTCCATGGGGCCACAATGTAATCCTAGCCGACCTAAAAATAATAATTTAAGGGCACAATAATAACAATATGGGGGTTATAGGGGTACAATAATAACAATAAGGGGGTTACACTAACAACAATAAGGGACTATACTTGTAATATAGGGACCTAACAAAAGGTATCTACCAACTCTACAATTATCATCCATAACTCTTAAAAGAGCTAATGATTCATCCCATCTAATAAAATTTATTCTTTAGAAATATAAAAAATAAAAAGAAATATATACAATGAACAGATTCAAAATAAAATAAGTCTCATCACGAGCTTGTTTATCATGATCATAGAGAAGTAATGTAGACTGATATTACCAAGACTGCATACTATAACAGGGTAATAGCTATATGATTATAAAAAAGCAATAGACAAGGGGTCTCATCACGAGCCAGCTTGTTCAGTCTAAATTACTATCAGTGAATGACATTGTCATTATCAGGCTACCAAACCTGGACAATGATTTTGGAAATGTATCAAGAAAAAGAAATTTAATGATATGTCATAATTATATTTTAAAATAAGAAATCAAATTTGGATGGGACCATGAATCATTATTGGTTAAAAGATAACCCTGCCAAGGCTATAAACGCCTACTGGCAACAGTGGCTCTATTTGTGATAAATGAGTAAAAATCTATGAAATCGATTTTAGAGAAAACCTGCTTTATCTTTTTAAATCTAAGTACTGACTGATATAGATACCTATATGTTATCACTGAAGGAGTTAATTTAGAAGAAATGAGATAGGTAAATAGATTATATTCTGAAAAATATTGTTTAATTCATGAATCATATTATTTTTATTCTTATATCTTTTCTTTATTTTGAAAGTTTAGAAATGTCAAAATAAACCAATCAGAGATATTTGGTTCTCCCAAGTGAATCGCCAATTTGTGTGCTATGCAACAACCCCCCCATTTTTATTTTTAAAAATAATTTATATCTTTTATAAATAGAAATAGGGACCCTTTTTATAAAAGTATTTTTGTCCTTTGATAAAAATCAAACTCCAAAAAACATCTTTATCACAAATCGCAATTTCGTACAAATATTTTCTTAAGTTAAAACAATAAATCAGCGAAATCCCGATTTTGCGATCGCCGATTTGAAATTTTGCAAGCGACATAATAAATCGCATATCGCAGATTTACACTGCAAAACTTTAAGCAATCCTTACCGAAACTCCGATATTGCGATATTGTGATACTTCGATACTGCGATTTTACGATTTCACGAAATCGCATATCACATAAATAGAAGGAAATACGCATCACTAAGACATGTTCAAAGGGCACGATGCGATTTATCTGACAGTTTTGAATAAAGGTTTTACGCAAAATAAATCATTTCAGAAAGTATTAATTATGTTTTATCATCTTAATGTAAACAGTTATGGATGCATCATGATTAATTAATGATATAGTTATTTTACGGATTTTTTCCTTTTAAAACAGATCATTTCAATAGATTTTCCAACATTTGGTCATTTACTTTGTCTTTAATAGGGATTTCCTTTCAAAGATATGTCCATCCGCAAAGTTGTTTAGAAGCACGACAAACAGATTATTGCAGAATTCGAACAAACAGGAATGGCACCTAGAGTTTCTGATACTATATGTACTGCCGACAGGGGAGCTACTAAATGGAATTTTATTTACACTATACTTGTAGACGAAGAGCCAGAAGTAGTGAAAGTTGCGGCGACTTCCGATGATGCAACACCTTTAGATTTACAATTCAAAGATATTGCATGTTCTTTCCTCCATAGAATAGAAGCGAGAGTTACTCTTCTTCCACATACCGACATGATGAAATGGGTGCTTGATAAATTAGTGATCAAAGATAGACAGTTAAGAACCTGCAAGGATGAGATTCTAGATTCTTTCAGACCTGAAGATCTGAAGATCATGTATAAGTTTCCCGACCCGCAATATACCTACAACAGTCAATTTGTTGCAAAGTTTTTTGAGAAGAACCAAGACCCGTTCAAGGAAATTCAAGGTTGGAGGAAATTAGACAACAAGTTCAAATATGAGAAAATCGGTATGTATCTTATCGCGTCATTAGCAAACCCTTATAACTTTGCAGCAACAATGTTATCTAGATTATATGGTTTACCTGATAATACCAAGTTCTCCATAAATTGGCTTCCCATAATTGACTCCTCTGTTAATTCCCTCAAAATGAATTGGGAAACTATCCTTTCAGATAATCTAGTTAAGGCAATTAATGAATATCGCCAAACCAGAACTTCTTCCTCCAAATATGTTCCCTAATTTTATATCAGTGCATATATTTTTGATGCCATCTGTTTTTCTACCAACTTTCCTGTTATGGGATGGAAATGGACCCCTAAAGACCCTACCCTGATACATTTGAGTCATAAATAGATTTGGGAAAATAATTATGCACCACATTTTCATAGGTTGTACTATGGTGTTGTATTACTGTTACACCAATTTATGTATGACACGGTGAGCCCTAGGTTCACTAAGGAAGCCCTTGTATACCTTCAAATTATAGGCAAGAGTTTTGTTGAAGAATCATTTTTCTATATTAGAGTTTTTGGAAGCTCCTCTCCCCCGCATATTCTTCCATTATATGTTTCAGAAAAGTTGATGGCAAGAGAAATCACTTACCAAACAGTTGGTAATGGACTTACTAAAGCTTTGAAAGACAGTAAAAAGTCTTTATGGCCAATTTTTCCCATTTCATGTGGTTCATTTACACTCAGCAATTTTAATCACAAATTGAAAGAATGTCAAAATATTGAGTTGTTGAAACTCCCTGTTTTACCCTCCAAGCAGTTTGACCCAGAAAAGGTTGCTAACAATTTCACTTTGTCAGTAAAACTCAAACCTATTGTGCACACTGATGACAGATTTGAAGATATTTTTCAATCTATTGGGACTTTTGAAGAAATCCTCATTTTTTTCAAATTGAACCTGAATCCAGAAGAAATATAGAGATTCAATGAATTTGAAGAGCAGAGACTCAGACACATTCCACATGATCTTTTGTTTACCAGTTATATGATTAAAGAAATTCAAGAAATCAAATCAGAACAATCAAATTCACAAAATCAAAGTGAATTAGATAAAATATGTAATTCATTCATCAATACATTCACAAATACTCTAGAGGAATCATCATCACAGAAGAATACAAAATTCCAGACTCCACAGCAACAAATAGTTCCAACAAAGGAAATCATTGAAACTCCTGAGATAATCTCCCAAGAATCAGAAATCATTCCTACAGATCCAACTAATGAGATTATCCTCAAGGTGACTCGTATTCCCCCACTAGATGTGTTCTATAGCCCTCTTCATAAGGCTGGAGTAAGAAAACAGATGAAAAGAAGAAGAATTGAAACACCCCTGGGGAATGAAGTTATGGAAGTAGTATGGAAATATACTCCATCAAATCTGATTGAAAATTTAACTCAGCTATCTCAATTCGCTGGTGCATACACCACTGCGACAATTGATAAGGCAGAAAAAGTGTCTATTTTGATCCAGAAAAGGATGTCAAAATCATGGAACTACAATAGTAGCTAGATGAAGAAAGAAAAAGTTTAAATTAGAAAGTGGAACAGCAAATTCTCAGAGTACAACAAGAGAGAAAAAATTCACTTATTAAATAGTTGAGAGAAGATCTTACCAAATATGAAGGAATTCCTACTGCAAAGGAATTCATAAAAGAAGCATCGACATTAAGTGCCTTACTCTCAAAACAACAAAAAATGTTTTTTGTACAAATGTCAAATATAATTCCACATTTAGAAATAAGTGAACAATTAACAAACACAGTCATTGATCAAATAATTGAGTTCAATGAACTTAATGTTAAGATCTCTAATTATATTGAATGGCAAGATACAGAAGAAGGGAAAAAGTTAGATCTCCCAAAGATCAAGGAAACTTTCAAAGATATTCTTTTACAAACTAGAATGCACGAGTGAAACAAGAAGAATTAGCCATAGCCAGAGCAACAGGTATATCAAAGAATATGGTTAAAATGATTAACCATATATTACATACTTTCGGGCTCATCAAGGAAGGAATTTTCAAATCTCTTCCTGATATCAAAGATTTAGAACAAATTTGGAAAGAAGCTGGTCAACTCAGGGAAGAAGCACTTCTACAGCTAAAGAAAACTAATTGGGAAGCATACTAGCAGTTATTGGCCAAACTACACAGTCAGATCATGACACTGAACTATTTTCTGAACTCCATACAAAGAATACAGCCGCTTTTACTGGACGCTATATTTTCTACACAAATGAATATAGAATTCGGCAAACCTCCACAAGTTCAACCGATGTCTGACATTTCTGAGAAAAAAGCACAACTAGCAGTAACTTATCATCCAACATGATTATTAGTTAGTTCATTTTATATAAATTCAATTTTTACCGAATAGATACTAAAGATGAGGAAGGTTGTTTGAAACCACCTCATAAGATATTTTGTATAATATTTTTGTAGATAATTAGCCTAGTATTTAAACCCTTCTCATGCATTTAGAGAAGGGTCCAAAATTTTATTGAGAACATTCGTAAAGAATACTTAATTGTAAGTAAGTTTGTGGATGTATTGATGAAATAATGGAACACGGCCATTTCAGTTACATATCATTTTGTTGATCACTGTTGATGCACTGTGCGCTCAACTAGAAAGGTCTCGATAATGTATGATTTGAATGTATCACATCTAGTACTATTATCATGTATGCTAGTTCTGTTTTCAATATTAGTGATGAATCCAGCTTTCATGAATGATATATGAAATCAATTGTTTTTGTATGAAATATCAGTTGCACTATTGTACGATATAAAGATAGGAATTGATTTTTTTTGTATATGATCATCAAATATATGTGAATGTATGTTTCTCATTTTCTTTTGATTAATTATTTTTCAAGAGTATAATCTTACAAAGTAATAATTCTATTAAATCTATGATGATCCTAATCATCACATATTGAATAGATATCATTTTAGATCACATCGAATTAATATTATCCTGGGTTAGATTAAATTAGTTTCAATTTCAAGTTTTGCATGTTAGAATAAATTTGTTTTAGTTTTTAGGAATTATTCATGTAAATTCCTTGAGAGAAACCCAACAATAAAAAAAAAAACCAACTCTAGGACACTGGTCCCATTATATCTAGTCGGAACCACTATCCCAAATGGAAAAGGAAATGTCTTAAGGGCCGAACCGGGTGGTTATCCCCCTTGTTGCCACAGATTTATGAGGCCTCAACATAACCTTACTCTCTTTTCTTTTCTTTCATCTTGTCTTGATTTGTTTCCTGATTTTTTTCAGTTCTTCAAAAATTAGCTTTTCAACATTCTTCTGTAATGAGGTTTCAGGTCTGTTTCCAATATTTATATCAGTCTTCTTTCTTCTGCTTCTTTTGACATTATCTTCCTTGGGTGATTCTGGTGGTTCTTGAAAATGATTTCTAACAAGGAAATCCTCCCAGGTATCTCCTATGCTTCTTAAATGAAACTCAATCAATATCTTTACCAACCCATGATGATGCATGGTGGTATCTATGAACTGTATTCTCTTTTGCACATTTTAGGTCATCCTTCTTAAACTATTTAGTAGAAATAAAGGAAGATTGATTTCACCATTTTCTAGGAAATTCATCAGTAAATGGATATGGTAGACATACATGCAACCAAAACTTCCTTCACAAGTTATAAATTTCTGTAAAATTAAGAGCATATTCCTCCATTTACTCTTAAGAGCTGAACTTGGGATTCCTTTTCTAAAAACAGAGACATCCATACATAGGTTTTTTAGTATTACCTTCCATGATTAACTGTGGAACTCCTTATTTTTTAACCATATTTCACTGTGCCTTGCAAGTTCTGTAACATCAGCCATGAATGGCTCAGTCACTGCAAACACTATATCTCCAATCTCTACTTTGGTGCCATCAAAAGACTGAGAAAATGATTTTGTAATCTCCTTATGAAAACCATTAAATTTATCTATGAACCTAAGCCATCCAGCTTTCTGTAACAATTCTTTGAGTTGTGGGTATCCTTCGATGTACTTTGCTCCAACTGGTTTTGATCTGACAATGAGCCCCATCCTTCTACTTTGCAGAGTTCTTCAACCTTTAGAATTACCCTTCTGTTTGATGGAAATGAATTGGATGTGGATCTGATGGAAGGTTATGGAGGGTTTGTAGGAATAAATAGATGGTAGGGTCTTGGAGAGACGTGGACAAGTATGTTATGTCATAGATCATGACCGTTAGTCATCAACAAGGGAAATAAGGATGGACCATTATGCATCTTAATACGGAGGATGTGGCTGATATGTAGTAAAATGGAGATTGCAATCAAATCAAATGATGATTTGTCAAGGAAACATATGAATTTTCATATTATACATGTTTCATGTTTTAACCTTGCTAGTTAAAATAAATTTTTTCACTTTAACTTTAGAACTTAACCTTTTCATTTGTTTTTTGCTTTGGTGTTGATCCTTAGGTACTCTTTTTGGCATGTTAGTCTTCAAAACATAATCCTTCAATTCCTTGCAATCATCATGTGTCACAACTACTGAAGTGGCTGCAGAATCAAATTGGTTGCAGAATGGAATTAGCTGCAGAATGTGATCAGCTGTAGAATATAGTCAGCTACAGTATGTACTCTGTAAAAAATAATGAAGTGTGGAACATGAATGGAATGAATGTAAAAATGGAATGGAAGTGGAATATGACTTATGGAATGGAATTATTATGAAAAATGGAATGGAAGTAGAGTGACTTATGGAATGAAACTGTAAAATGACAGTGGAGTGTGATGGAATGAAACTGTAGAATGAAATGACTTTGTAGATTATGGAATGCAATGAATGTATTTTTGTGTCACTACTTATTACAGAAAATAAAATGGAAAATATAGGATGTCAGGAATCTTTGATTTTCACCTTGTATTTTCAGTATAAGTATGCCAATCATTGATTGGTTTTCATACTTACAAAAAATTTTATTTTTATTTTTATTTTTATTTTTTATGAATGTAGGTAAAATAAAAGCTAAGTTAGTGAAGAAGAAGGATTCTTCCTCACTAACTTCATATCAATGTTATCTTGGAAAATCTTGACAAACTCTTCTTTTGAAAGTGGTTTATGATATACTTTCAACCGATGACCATTCACAAGAAGAGATACCTTTTCCTCATCTATTGTCCTTATCTTCACTGCTCCATTATCAAAGGATTTTTCAATCTCATATGGACCAAGCCAATGAGTCTTAAACTTTCCATGAAAATCTTTGAATTTTGAATTGAAAAAAAGTGCCCAATCCCCTACTTGAAATTTCTTCTCCTTGATATACTTATCATGCCATTTAGCTCTTTGTTGTTGGACTATACTGGTTCTTTGAACTGCATTTTTTCTGATTTCATCAAGCTCATTGAGCTGATCCAATCAATGTTTATGTGCTTCTGATAAATTAAGTCCTAATTGGACTGCCATCTTGAAAGTTTTGATCTGAAACTCTAGAGGGAATAGAAATTGTTTCCCATAGACAAGCTCATAGGGAGTATGTCCTATTGTGTTCCTCCATGTAGTTCTGTAGACCCATAAGGCTTCAAGAAGCCTTTCTGCCCAATCTCTTATGTGTAAATGAACAGTCTTAGTGAGAATTCCTTCAATCACCTTATTGGTAGATTCAACTTGACCATTTGACTGTGGATGATAAGGAGTGGACTTTTCGTGCTTAATCTTGTAATCTTCCACGAGCCTTTTAATCACATTTGATGTAAAATGAGTTCCCTGATCCGTTACAATTTCTCTTGGAACACCAAAATGAGTGAATATATCCTCAAAAATAAAATTAACTATAGATCCTTCATTAGAAAAAGGTAATTCTTTAGCCTCTACCCATTTAGTGACATAATCAGTGCATACCAAAATATACATCTTTTGTTTAGATGGAGGATTTGATAGGTCCAACAAAATCCAAGGCCCATTTTTTAAAAGGTTCAATGAGTACCTGAGGTTGTAATGACATTTCATTTGAAGGAGAAAGTTTCCCTACCCTTTGGAAACTGTCACACCTTTTGACATATTCTTTGGCATCTCTGAAGATAGGTGGCCAATAATATCCTAAATGAAGGATTTTATAGGCCATCCTCTTGTCAAAAAAGTGTCCACCACAAGGCTCATCATGACATGCCTTAATAATTTCAGGCATTTCATCTTCTTGAAAACATATTTTGATAATGAGATCTAGACCCGTCTTATACAATTCATTAGTAATGCATGAGTATCTTGCACTTAATTGAATGGTTTTTCTTTTCTCTATAGAAAGAAAATGTGAAGGTAATTTTCCTGTATCTAAGTAATTGGCAATATCTGCAAACCAAGGAGTTTGAGTAGTTATTGAAAAAAGGTATTCATTAGGAAATTTATCTTCAATTGAAGTGTCATATTTGATATTTTGAATTCTATACAAGAAATCAGCAATTGTGTTTTTTTTCTAGGTCGGTCTAGAATAGTAATGTTGAATTCTTGCAGGAGTAATAACCATCGTGTAACTCTGCCATTAGTAATATATTTATTCATTAAGTATCTAATTGTAGAGTGATCTGTATGAACAAAGGTTTCATAGCTTGTTATATAATGTCTGAACTTGTTTATAGCATGAACACCAGCTAAGAATTCATTTTCAGTAACAGTGTAATTTAACTCCAATGGAGTCAAATTCTTGCTTGTGTAATAGATGGCATAGGGGATCAAATATTTTTGTCCTAATACAACTCCTAGAGTTGTATCCGAAGCATCTGTTGAAATTTGAAAAGGTAGTTTCCAGTTCGGACCTCTTAAGATGGGTGCTTCATAATTTTTTTCTTTTAAAGTCTTAAATGCTAACTAGCAATCAGGATTCCAACTGAATTCACAATATTTGGTGAGTAGTTTGAAGAGTGGGGATGCTAATTTGGTGAAATTTTCTATAAATATTCTATAATATCTTGTGAATCCTAGAAAACTTATAACATCCTTTTGACAATTTGGAATTGATAATTTGGAGATGACTTCAACTTTAGATTTATCAAATTTAATCCCATCCCCTGAAATGTGATGTCCTAAAACAGTCCCTTCTGTAAACATCATGAAACATTTTTCATGTTTTAGTGAAAGGTTTTCTTCCTTACATATTTTAAGAACCTTTTCAAAATTTTCTAAAGCTTCTTCAAATGTATTACCATAAAATGTAAAGTCATCCATATACACCTCTACACAATCATGTATTAGATCAGAAAAAAATCCTAGTATTTCCCTTTGTAATGTTGCAGGTGCATTATTGCATAATCAAAAAGGAAGTACTCGGTAGGCATAAGTCCCCCATGGAAAAGTGAATGTGGTTTTATCTTGATCTTCAGGTGCTACCTGAATTTTATTGTAACCACTAAAACCATCCAGGAATGAGAAATACTTTTTATCTGCTAATATATCTAAAACATGATTTATAAAGGGTAAAGGAAAATGATATTTTAGGGTAGATTTATTCAATTCTTGATAATCAATGCATACCTTCCATTTACCATTCTTTTTAGGTGCAATCAGTAGAGGAGAAACCCACTGACTATTTGAAATTGGATAAATGAAGTTTACATTCAACAATTTTTGCAACTCCTCTTTCACAATTTACCTAATATTTGGATTCATCCTTCTTTGAGGTTGTGTGATAGGTTTACAATTTTCCTCAACGTAAATGTGATGTATACAAGTTTTAGGACTAATTCCTTTCATGTCAATGTATTCCCATGCATATGCAGAAGAATGTTGTTGTAATGTTTTGGTTAGCCTTTCTTGTTGTAATTTTTCCAAGTTATTGATTGTGTTCAAGGTTTTCCCTAGAAATATTTCAACTGTAGAGATACCAAATTCTTCCATAGAGTAAAGAGAAATCTGCCTAGATGATAAATATTCAATAGTGGATTTTTCTTGAAATTGATCATGTTCATATTCTGGAGATGATTCATAATTTTCTATTGTATTTAAGATTTGACTATCTTCACTAATGGTTGAAATAGTAAAGAGAGGTTGTATATCATCTTCATCATCAATCCATTCTTTGTCATCTAACTCTGTGATTGTTCTTGCTAGAGGATACAGAGTGAATTTCTTATTTGAATTACCATCAGAAATATACATGTCACTGTAGGTTTTAACCCTGAACAGAAATTATCTACACACGAATCTTATAACAGAAAATAAACAATAGCGAGAGCATAAAACATAAAACAAATAAACACAGAGATTTCCCCCTGGATTCCAAATTGTGACGACCAGCTTGATATTTCATTATATTCCTTTTAGTATTACAACACATATATATACATGCCGAAGCATACATAAACCGCAATCCATTAACCCTGGATTAGAACATAACCGTAGTTCCCTTGACCGGATCTACAAAATACCAGTGGCCGAAAACCATTGTACCCAAAATCATGTGCAAACTCATGCACAAAACGTGGGTGGGTTCGCATATGAGTGGGACTGCATACCAAAAAAAATTTCGTCGGGGCGCTGCCCTAGACTCCGACAGGAGGGGCTGACGCCCCCCCTGTGACCCCCCTGCTACGCCCAGTGCAACGTACCGCGCGTGGAGCTAGTCGTGGAAAGAATATAACACATACCCAACATTCTCCCACTTGTTGTTTTATTTCCACAGGGGGCCACAGGAGAGCTTAGTCATTGGGCCAATTCTTCAACACCCATTGTTTCTCTACACCAAGAGAACTTCTGAGTGCTTACAGACTTCTTCAATGCATCTGCAACATTCTTCAAAGTGTCCACCTTTACCAGCAACACCCTTTTAGCTTCAACCATATCTCTAACAAAGTGATATTGAACATCAATGTGTTTTGTCTTTGAATGATAAGCAGGGTTCTTAGCCAAGAAAATTGCACTTTGGCTATCACAGTCTATCCTTATAGCTTGTTGTACCAAACCCATACTTGAACACAATCTTTGCAACCAAACTGCTTCCTTGCTTGCATGAGTGGCTGCTATGTATTCTGCCTCTGTAGTTGAAAGAGCCACTACAGACTGTCTTTTACTCATCCAACTGACTGCGCCTCCAAATAGGCTAAACACATACCCACTTGTAGATCTTCTTTGGTCCAGATCTCCAGCCCAGTCTGCATCAACAAAACCAAGAATGTCCAACATTCTTTCCAATCCTGGTCTTCCCTGGTAGCACAAGCCATAATCACTAGTGCCACGTAAATATCTGAAAACCCGCTTCACTGCTGTCCAATGCTCCTTCCCTGGGTTTGACATAAACCTGCTCAATACTCCCACTGCATGTGTAATGTCTAGTCTAGTACAGACCATTGCATACATCAGGCTACCCACTGCACTTGCATATGGAACACGGGACATATCCTCCTCTTCTTCTTGTGTCTTCTTACATTTTCAAGCGATAGCTTTACACCCCACAGAATAGAACATTCACCTATTTACTATCCTCGC
Source organism: Pinus albicaulis (assembly GCA_034641835.2). Taxonomy (NCBI): domain Eukaryota; kingdom Viridiplantae; phylum Streptophyta; class Pinopsida; order Pinales; family Pinaceae; genus Pinus; species Pinus albicaulis. The sequence goes on from CM076574.1 coordinate 1,381,172,801, forward strand.
ATATTAAACCTCCAACATATTTTCGATATACTCTCTAGTTTAACCGTAGCCTTCTTTTCCCGATCTCTCTTAATTTCCATGCCCAAAATATAGTTTGCAGCACCAAGATCCTTCATGTCGAATTTGGAGAACAATTGGGTCTTCAAATCTTGGATAATTTCTTTTTCATTTCCAATCAACAACATGTCATCCACATACAAGACCAAATAAATAACACGATCACCAATTAATTTAATATAAACACAGTGATCCTCCTTGCTTCTAGTGAAGCCAAGTCCCCGTATATAGGTATCAAATTTCTGATACCACATCCTTGGTGACTGTTTTAACCCATACAAAGACTTCTTCAACCTACACACCAGTTCTTTCTTACCCTTCACCATAAAGCCTTCAGGTTGCTTCATGTAGATCTCCTCTTCTAGATCCCCGTGAAGAAATGTTGTCTTCACATCCATCTGTTCTATCTCAAAATCAAATGCAGCAGCAACAGATAAAAGTAATCTAATAGAAGTAACCTTGGCAACAGGAGAAAAAATATCACCAAAATCAATTCCCGGCACCTGGGAATAACCTTTTGCTACCAACCGAGCTTTGTATTTCTCCACCTTGCCTTCTACATTCATATTCTTTTTAAACACCCATTTGCTCCCGATGGGCTTCCTTCCAGCCGGCAACTCCACCAGATCCCATGCCTCATTTTTGTGCAAGGATGCCATTTCATCAACCATGGCCTCCTTCCGGAGTTTTCCATCTCGACCCACCTTCTCTCCCCGCGCCTTCAGTTTATCTCCTCAAGCATATATTTAAGGCAAACCAATTGCAAAGTAATGATGACTATACCTTTCTAGCTACCTTCTTTCCTAACCTAATCTTCTCACAGCTAGAGTTTGTGGCTCTTCCTCTTTTGAATCTTGTTCTGTTGTAGAGTCCAATTGATCCTCCTTTAGCTCAAACACTATCTACTCAGGTTCCTTTGTATGATTTCACATGGAACAACATACCTCTCTAAACACCACATCTCGGCTATACACAAATCGTCTCTTGTTTCTCGGTTCCAGGGTTATAACTTTAAACCATCCTTATACCCAATAAAGATGCACCTTTCAGATTTATTATCCAACTTGGTCCTTTTCTCCTTTGGAAAATGTACATATGCATCACATCCAAATACCCTCAGATGTAAAAGAGAGGGTTTCTTACTAGTCCATACCTCATGTGGAGTCATATCCTCCAATGCTGATGAAGGTGATCTATTAACTAAGTAACATGCAATCTCCACTGGCTCTGCCCAGAATTCTTGTCCTAACCCGGTACCACTGAGCATGCTTCTTGCCTTTTCCATTAGCATTTTGTTCATTCTTTCTCCAACTCCATTCTATTTAGGTGTGTATGGAGAAGTTCTCTATTGCATATACCACACACTTTTTACGTAACTCTTCAAATTCCTTCTTGCAGAACTCCCCACCATTATCTGTCCTCAATGCCTTTATCTTCTTCTCTGTCTGGTTTTCCACCAGAGCCTTAAATTCTTTAAATTTTTCAAAGACTTCAGATTTCTTCCTCAAGAAATATCCATGTATTCCTTGAGAAGTCATCTATGAATGAAACATAGTACACAGACTTTCCCAGTGATGGAACTGACACAGGTCCAAACACATCACTGTGCACAAGTTCTAATATCTTGTTCGCCCTCTTAGCACCAGAAGGAAAACTCACCCGATTCTGCTTCCCATATTACACAATGTTCACAAAAATTGAAATCCAGAGAGAAATTAGACATACCTTCTACAATACCATTTCTATGCAGTATCCGAAGGCCCTTCTCTCCAATATGTCCAAGCCTTTGATGCCATAACATGGTCTTTTCTCCAAAGACAGCAAGGCTTTCCGCTCCACTTTCAGGAACCATAGAACTGATACACCCATCAATAACAGTGCTACCTTCTAGCTTGTATAGAGTTCTAGTCCGAACTCCCCACATTAATACCAGTGCTCCCCGAACCATCTTGCAGGCATCTTTCACGAACACTGTTTTTACACATGCATCATTCATCTTGCTTACAGAAATCAGATTTCTGGCCAATGCAGGAATATGTAGAACACCAGGAAGTGTTCTAATCCTTCCACCTTGCAGCTTCATCTTGACCTTTCCACGTCCGACAATTCTAGCCTTCCTATCATCCCCTAAGAATACATCACCACCATCATATTTCTCATATTCGTAGAACCACTCCCTATGGGGAGTGAAGTGAAAGGATGCACCTGACTCAATCAACCATGACTCAGGATCTACATGTGTATTTGAAGAAGAAGCCAGATACACATCCCCACCTTCATCCGAGGTGGTTTTCGCCTCTATAGAAGGAACATCATCAACTCCCTTTCCTTTCTCAGGAGCTTTAGATCTGAATTCATTTTTGTAGTGTCCTTCCTTTTCGCATTTCCAACACACCTTTACAAACTTTCCAGGAGATTTAGATCTCCCTCTAGATTTAGATCTCCCACTCAAAACCTTATTCTTGTTTCTATTTTGGGACCTTCCTTGTACAGATAAGGCATCTTCATTTTGACCCTCCATATTTCTCCATCTCATTTCCTCCGACAGCAAGGCTGAGACAATGTCATCAAAATTCAAGGTAGTTGTATTGCTACCTATTGCAATAACCAGATTGTCCCACAAGTCTGGTAGAGAACACAACAAACTGATGCACTTATCTTCACCTGAGATTTTAATATCAATAGATGTCAGCTGACTTACCACAGTATTGAAGGCGTTCAGATGCTCTGTCACTGAGTCTCCATCCTTCATCCTCAGGTTATACAGCTTTTTCCGCAGGAACAACTTATTCACCAGAGACTTAGATTGGTACAAAGTCCCAATTTTTTCCCACAAATTCTTCGTCGTAGCTTCCCCAGATACATTCAACAATGCTGAATCTAAGACACACAACCATATTGTGCTCTTAGCCTTCCGATCTAGTTTCTTCCAGTCTTCATCTGACATTTCCGTTGGTTTAGTACCTATATCTACCACAATCCACTGATCTTTATCCACTAGCAGATCCTCCATCTTGAGCTTCCATAACTCAAAGCTCTGACCATTAAATTTCTCGATCTCTATCTTCCCATCGCTCGCCATCTTCTTTCACCACAAGAATCGATCCCACAGATCTCCCACTGAACAGGGTCTACCTCAGGCCCGAGCAAAAAACCCTCAGCAGCAAAGGCGTCCCCTTGAAGCCGAAACAGCTCTGATACCAAATGTATGTTTTAACCCTAAACAAAAATTATCTACACACGAATCTTATAACAGAAAATAAACAATAGCGAGAGCATAAAACATAAAACAGATAAACACAGAGATTTCCCCCTAGATCCCAAATCAGGACAACCAGCTTGATATTTCATTATATTCCTTTTAGTGTTACAACACATATATATACATGTTGAATCATACATAAACCCCAATAAATTAACCCTGGATTAGAACATAACCACAGTTCCCTTGACCGGATCTACAAAATACTAGGGGCCGAAAACCATCGTACCCCAAAACCATGTGCAAACTCATGCACAAAACATGGGTGGGTCCACATATGAGTGGGACCGCATACCAAAAAAAATTTCGGTAGGGCGCTTCCCTAGACCCCAACAGGGGGCGCTGCCGCCCCCCCTGTGACCCCCCTGCTGTGTCCGGGGCAACATACAGCGTGTGGGGCTAGTCGTGGAAAGAATATAACACATACCCAATAGTCACCAGATCTACAACTAATGAAAGCATCAGCTATAGCCAACTAAGGTCTTCCTAATATGAGTGGGTGTCCTCCTAGATTATTCTTAGGATTTAAGATCATAAAATCAATAGGGTACTCCCAAGAATCTGAGGGCACTGAGATATCTTCTAACACACCATCTGTCTTGATCATAGATCTATCTGCTAATTGCAGTAATGTAGGTGTATAAATAATATTAGAAGGTTTGAGCTGTTCCATGGTTTGTTTTCTCATGATGTTTATTTTTGCTCCTAAATCAATCAATGTATTTGGAATTTCAACTCCATTGATATGTGTTTTTACAATTGGACTTCCTGGATCTAAATATTTTTGAATGGAAATTTTTCCCATCATTATGTCTATTATTTTTCCTACAAGCTAAATTCATTTTATTTCTTTTGTTTTTCTTCCCAACTTCTTCATGCTCAACTCCTTTATTGTTTTAGCTAAAATTGGAATTTCCTCGATGTCTTGTAACAAAGGGATTTTGATACAAACTTTTTTCAATTCATCTAGAAAATCATAATTAGGCAATATAATATGATTTTCTACCCCTCTATCAACTTGTAATATTTCAGGAAAAGGAGGTGTAGAAGTAGATATTGATGGTTGCTCTATGATAGGAGTTGAGTTTATTGGTTCTTTTTCTTTTTCATTTTCAAAATTTTGGTTTTGAAGAGATGTTGCTTCTTCAAAACTTTTATTGGGTTGTAGAGAATCTTCCTCGGAATTGTTTTGTTCTTGAATGACTACAGAAGGCTTTTTCTTTTCTAATATCCTACCAGATCTAAATTGGACATCATTAAGATCTAGAGGATTAATCATAAAGGTTTGAAATTTCTATCCTTCTATCATGTAGGAATTCTAAGGATTTTTATTGTTGGGGTTTGTTAATGATTGGGCAGGTAACTGATTTGGTCTCTCAGGGAATGGTAGAGAGAGTTGTGGATTTTTGTTTTAGTTTTGGAGTAAGGGTTGTTGACTTTGTTGAGGATTTTGTTGAGGAGGATAGTTTTTATATGATGGAGGATATTGATAGTATTGAGAGAATATTCCATAGGGATTTTTCATTCCTTGAGCCCAAGGTTGAGATTGAGATTGAGGCCAAGGTTGCTACCAAGAATTCCAGTTTGGTGGGGGCTGAGTATACATTTGGTTGTTAAAACCTTTAGTTTGTGGCCCCTGCCATGGTCTTCTAGAGACAAAGCAAAGAGATTCTATTGTATTTGAAGTTGTTTCTTCTTGAAAAACAACCTTAAGACCGGGAATTAAAGGAAAACTCTTAGTCTCATGACTTTCTGAACAAATCATACAGGTCTATATGACTTTTGCATCAAGAGGGAATTCTCTTAAAGCATGCTTCTTTCTGCATTTGGGACAGAAAATAGCTAAAGCATCAGTCTCGGCTTTCTGCTTGTCTTGTAATTTAAGGATGTATATTTGTTCACTAAGACCCCCTATAATGTTTGTTTTAAATTCATCAAGCATATTTCCAATTTGTGCCCTACTCATTGTTCCAGCTACAAATTTATTTACCCTAGCAAGAGCAGGATCTCTTGGACCTTTCCCAATTTTTTATTTCCCTTGTGAGAGATGAATACATAATTCCCCAATTTTAGGTAATGGGAGTTGAGAGATGTCCCCCTTCCCCATCATGTTAAGGATATCCATCCACTCATCTCTAATGGTTTTCAACAAAAGAGATTTTAAAGTGTCTTGATCTAAGTTTTCCATTTTTTCTCTTTTTATGTTATAGTTGAATCTTTCAAGTAAATCCTCCAAATTTTCATTCTCTCTTTGCATCATTTTAAAAACTTCTTCCTTGTGATTAATAGGTATGCAATAATCCAAATACCTTTGTAGAAATTCTCTCTTCATTTCATTCCATGTCTGAATACACCTAGTGATTAGACTCATGAACTATTTTAGAGCTTCTCCCTTCAATGTTGAAGGAAATAATTTCAGTTTTTGAGAGTCTTGTAGATAATCATAAGTTCTGCACAAGACTTCAAATTCAAATAAAAAGGTTCCGGGGTCTTCACTTTTCAATCCATGAAAGTTTAGGAGGAAAGAAGGTGAGATATTTTTCATGGTGGCATTTTTTTCTTCATCAACTATAAGGAATCCAAAATAACTCTCAATTACCCTATTTCTTCTACCTCCTTCTACATTTCATTTCCCTCTTCCTCTATCTCCTCCTCTACCTCTACCTCTATCTCCTCCTCCAAATATTACATTTTATCCATTTAAAATTTCTCCTTCTCCTTCTTCTGCTCCTCTTCCTGCCATTATAGATTCTTCAGAGCTAATATGAGAGTCAACGTGTAAGGTTAACTTCTCTTCCTCTAGTTCTTATGTCAATGTTATGTTGAAGAAAGGTTCTTCTTCTTCCTCTCCACTAGGAATTTCTAACTCTTCAGCTGAAATGTGTTCTCCTGTAGAGGTAAAAAAGGTTACTCCTTATGTTGGAGACCTAGGATCTTCTTCTTCTAATACTGCCTCAGTAGATGAAGTAGGGGATCCTCCTAATTGGATTTCTGACTTTAGAACTTCAGGGAGTCTATGGCTAGTGAAATATGGAATATGAGTTTGAGATGGAGGTGTATCACTTCTTAGTCTTGGTGGAGTGAGTGGTGTTGTAGGGATTAAACTCCTGCCTCTAGCTATAAATATCCCCCTAGAGTCTATTTATCTATGCATATCATTTTTTTTAGATGTAGGAAATGAGGTTACCTAACTACACTTCCTCGGAAACAATGCCAAAATGTTTAGTCAATTTAATATTTTAAATTGCTTTCATTAATTATTAGCCAAGGCTAGTAAACTGATGAAGTGTGGTGCATTGTATGTGCTTAGTTAACCTATTTCTTACTTCATTGTTTTGTATTTTATGTTTTTTTGGGGGGCTTTTGTTCTTTGATGTATAAGAATGTTTAGTCTAGAACTATGAAAATATTTAAATGAATCTAATGAATTTTGAGAAGGAAGAAAAGGAAAACAGAGCATCTATTTTATCTGATCATTAGTTATATTCCATGGATCTAATTCTAAAACTAAGATGAAAAATTGTAGTGCTTGGATTAAGTAGAAGAAAAAAATGAAACAACTAATGTACTTCTGGTTACTTCAGCATTCAATTATGAGGTATGACCTTATTGAGATGATGTTAAGTAATTGCTTGCACTTTAACTTCTAATGTTCTAGAAAAATAAGTAAAGAATGCAATGAAAACATCTAATGTATACTCAGTTACTTCCAATATTCAATTATGAAGTGTGATCTTCTTAGATAGTGTTAAGTAACCAATTACACTTTAATGAACTAGAAAACTAAGTAAAGTCTGCAAAAACGTAACTCAGTAATTGCACTCATTAAACATTCAACCATTCAATCTTGAAATATGATTAAATCAATTTATTTTAGAATGGCCTTTAGTAATATCAGTGATTACAATTAAGTGAGGATCTAAAAGCAAAATATGAAAGCATGTAATACTAACTAAAAACAACTAAGTGTATATCTGAATTTTCTGCAACATTCAATGTGAAGTGTTAACTTCTTGAGATGCTATGTGAGAAGCCAATTGTTGAAGAGGTAAATCCCCTCTGCGGACAGAGGCGATCCCTACTAGCCCAGATCGGGTCTAGCAACAATCAAACACACTACAGTGCAGGTTCCTAATTGTAAATAAACCGACTTGCGATGAATTCTTACCTAGAATCCAACGTTGTTGTTTGTAAAAGAGGTGGTGCTCCCGTTCCTTTGCCCTGGCAGATCACAATCCTCACGATCTCCGTGGTCGGACACCTGAACATGCAAGAAACAACACAAACGCAAGCATAAAATCTAGTATATACAACTACATGTCAGTCAAAGAGGACATAACTCATGAACATAATCAAGAACAAGAGTGGAACCATAACCAATAGTCGCTTATCATTAAAGAGTCAAAATAAGAATACAACCATAGCTTCGACGCAGCACTCTCCTTTGGCGGGTCGTCAGTAAAACATGTCTCGATAAAGCCTGTCAAGGATGGGACAAGCCTCTCTCTCCAGATACTTGGCAATAGTCTCCTTGCTTGGATTTGGCCTTAATGGAATCAAGAAGGCTCTTTCAGCATAAAGATGTGAAAGCTCTTGGAACTTGGAGATTTTAAGACTAGCTTGCAATGGAGATGGACAAGCTTTTATAGATGGAGGAAGGAGAGTTGGGATCCCTATAATCATGGGATTGGCCCTATCATCAAGGAAGCTTCCATGAGAGGTGGCAAACCACTTCCTCTCTATGGAAATCCGTAGCCAAACCTCCCAACTCAAGATAGAAATCAGTCCAGGAATTTGTTAGGACGAAACTTCCGCCTTTTATTTTTAGAAAACACCTCTTAATATGGTTGGCGCGGGTGCGGCTCTATGACAGAGCACCAATTGGCGCGCCCTCTTTGGAGGATTTTCCCCCTTGGTGCTAGGGCTGAACTGTGGAACCGCGACAATGGAAAAGAGCTATTTTTAGGGTTTTGCGGGGAGATGTCTTGGGACTGATAAATCTCATCTTCGAGAGGGATGTGATGAAAGTATTTTCAAGTCTTGTCTCTGCTCACGGAGTCACGGAGATGAGCCCTCAAATGTGGATGGGGAATGGTAGGGACGGTGTGTTTACGTAATAGCAGATACCCCCTAAAGTATGAGGCTCGAGAGAGAGAGGGTGAAATGCTTTACGAGATATTGTTCAACTGAAGCCCTGCCGTCGGAAAACCTGCGTAGAAAAATACAACTGATATCTCAAGTACATGATGTATATGCGTTATGGGCGCAGCCATCCGAAATAGAGTACACTATAATCCGGATCCAGGGTATGGGCGTAGCCATCCAGCAAGGATCAAAATAAATAGACTCAGGTATGGTCACAGCCATCCCAGTAGTGGTGAGTCCTGAAAATAAATGCTTTGGATTACAACAAACACAATCCGGGGTCTTGCTCCATCTCGACAGAAAAAGTACAAAAATTCAAACATGCGAATATAATGAAATTTGAAGTCGGCTATCTGCAAAGAACATCGTCTGATTACCAGCCAATGATGAAAGATGTTAACAGACGCGAGAGGTACCACCAATAATGACAATGACCCTCAAGGTACTAAAGGTACCACCTACGGCATGTGAATCAATGAGCTGACGTCGAACATCCATAGGATCACTCGATCGGAGGCCAATGATGAAAACACCACGTCGAATGCGACGAACCTGCCATTGAGGCATGCAGGCTCCAAGGTACCATAAGGGAGTCTCTAGATCAGCTTCCCAAATAATGAGCTGAAGTCGACAGGAAGTGACCTTGATCGAAGGTGGGTCATAATGTTTCCCACATCATCGACATGAGACAGAGGAACATGATGTTTTTTTGTGAATCGTATGAGAATCAGAGGAAGGTTGATTCTTGCAGAGGTCAACTTCTCTTGAACATATAACGGCACAATAGTGGATTTGGCAGTATTTGACATCAACGGATTAGAGGTCATGGTGATGAGGCAATGAGCAGATGAGAGGTCAAAAGGGATTATCCAAACCCACGGAGGAAAGTGAAGAATGAGATGAGATGTCCCCAACCCGACACGAATGCAGATAAGTGCCATGTTCAAGAGCGATATACTACCGACACAACAATGATGCTGGTTCTATTTTTCCCCACCATTTCGGTGAGTACCTCTTTATTTTTACACAAGCTTGAAGAGGATACCATATGCTTGTCATATAAATCCGTCCTTCGGACGAATCCATCCTAGTACATTTAACGAGCCCTAGGAAGGAGAAACTCGAATACCGTCATTACGACTAAATCCAATGTCATCAGGTTTTAACGAGTCTGACAAAGGAAGAGCTCGGCGTCTTTTCATATTTAGAGAGTTTGAAAAGATAGCAGAAAAGTAAACTCCAGCGGTCCCTATTCGTAGATAGTTCCTCGGACCCGAAAAGGTAGAAAACAATATCCGAGAAAACCTCCTAGTCGCAATAGGCTAGGGTATTCCTTTTTCGTAAATAATCCATCCCAGCCTGGAAAAGGGGTAAACGTATACTGGGTAGATGTCAATTCGCAGCCACTTTAACGAGATCGAAATGACAAGGGCCTCGGCAATCTTTTCATGTTTAGATAGTTAGAAAAGAGCTGAAAGTTGACTCCTCCTGGAGGAACGAGTGGTATAAAGGGTAGCAACTAGTTCCGATAATGATGGAACTGCTCAAAACAACTAAAGGTCAAGAGGCTGGCTAACAAGACCACTCATCGCAGTGGTTCCTCAGGAACGGGTAAAACAACCAAGTGAAGGCATATGATCGGCCAAGCAGATAGTGATGGTGGAATGAGAAAACCAAGGCTCATCTGGCGAAAACAGGCTGATAAAATGGAAATCACAAGAGGTAAAATGGGAAAGGTTTCATTTTTACACAAGCTTGAAATCAGAAAACTCTGCTTGAATTTGGTTTCATTTTTACACAAGCTTGAAACAAAGATAAACTATGCTTGAAACCGGTTTCATTTTTTACACAAGCTTTGAAATGGAAACAAACTATGCTTGAAAAAGTTAAGCATGCCCCCAGCATGGTGACTCAATTCAAGGTACATGCCCCCCAAGCTTCAATCCATATAAAAGGCAGATGGAGTGAAGGTTCAAGTTACAAGATCTAAGAAAGACTCGACTGGGATTTTATGAGATCTGATCAAAGACTCGAATTGAATGGGAACGTGTTTCATTATTTTAACGAGGTTGAAACATTAAAAGAACTATCCTCAGACCTAATTCATTTTTTAATGAGGTTGACATAGAAGACAAACTATCCTCGGATGAGCTTCTTTCATTTTTTAAGGAGCTTGACACAAGAAAACGAACTGTGCTCCGACAACCTTGTTTCATTTTTTAAGGAGCTTGACACAAGACAAGGAACTCTGCTCCGACGACCTTGTTTAATTATTTAAGGAGCTTGACACAAGCAGAATGAATTGTGCTCCAACGAGCTTGTTTCATTTTTTAAGGAGCTTGACACAAGACAAGGAACTCTGCTCCGACAGACTTCATCATAATGAACAAGAATTCATCGCTTCCAAGAGTTCCACTCCCGATGGAAGGAAAACATCGTGGAAGTCTGGACCCAATGCCCCCAGCACACTATGCACGACGGCATCCTCACTGAGCACAGGCACGGGGTAGGTAGCCACATAGTTGACCTGCGGTGGGGAAGATACAACAGGTGGATAAAGACCAGGAAGGGATGATGGCGGGCCAACTGCCATATAAGGACCAAAGAACGAAAGTTGATCAATGGTCACGATCCGTCCTTCATGCGAAAAACAAACCACACGAAAAAGGGAGGAGACAAGTGCTCCCATGGCATAGGTGTAATCATGCCCCAAAAGCTGATTGAAATCCAAGGGGCCTGGAACAACCATCACGTCCATATGGACGGTTTTACCTCCCAAAGTAACAGGTAGCCTTGGAAGGATCCCTAACGGTTGACTCGTTCTTCTGTTAAATGCCAACAGATTCTGCATAACAGGCGCAAGCAAGGGAGAACCAAAAGCTTGCCAGGTAGTTGAGGATAGAACACTAACAGACGCACCTTCGTCTATAATGGTGTTGGGTACAACCAGACCAAAAGCCTGTACTGTGATCTCGAAAGGCACATAAGACGGAAGGCGGTTCCAATCAAAGGAAGCAACCAAACTACTCGGAGGGGCTACCATCGAACCAAGAAGGTCTTCCCCTGGTGTTACGGAAGAAGAAGGAGCATCCTCCATGACCTCCATCTCGAAGGCGGGAAGAGTATCCTCTGGGACCTCCATCACGGGAGGCAGAGGAGCAACTTCTTGAGATATAGGGATAGGAGAATCTTTCTCCAAGTCTGAGGAATCTGAAGAAACAAGAGGAACCTGATGGATATGCGATCCACTCTCCACGGAAAATACCTAGTGCACCACAGACGGGGCCAGTTCAACCGATCCCACAACCAATGGTTGGTCGGGAATGGATTCCTGAATCTGAATTTCTCAGGGAGCGGGATCGACCAAGGATGACTCTTGACCAATCGTAGGATCGAATGGTGGAGGACTCAAAGAAAGCTATTTGCAACCAGCCGGAAGGCATGGCGTAGAAACAGCTGCGTTTTCCAAGACTCTTTTGGCTTCATCCATATACAGACAAAGGTGGATGGCATGGTGCCCTTCACACAACTTACAGGGATTGGTGAGCTTACCCTGTTTCTTAGGAGCTTTACCAGCACTAGCTGAAGACGTGCCCCCAACCTGACTCCCGGAAGCCAAAGGCAACGGCGGACGACCATTGGACCATGCTTCGAGCACCTTGGGAATGCCAGGGCAATCTCGAAGAAGATGGTCTCCCGTGCACAACATGCAAGGGAATTTGACCTTCCATGGACGGTTGGGAGGTTTATCAAGAGGAGAATTCTTAGGCGCAATAGCCGCAGAGATAGCCTCTCCTTTATCTAACTTCTTCTTCTTTGTCTTCTTCTTCTTCTTCTTAGCCACCTGGTTACTAGAATCTAGACTTTCACCGGGCGAAGTAGAAGAGGAGGACACAGAAACAGGCGAAGAAGGGGAGAGGTCCACCTTAGAATCAACATGACGTTATTCAGGTGGAGGAACTGATTGAACAATAGCTGAGACATTCGGGACCACAGAGGTTGAGAACAACCAAACAAGCAACCCAACAGTTAACCCAGGAAGGGACAACGTTGCCATATAAGGAGCACCAACATTCCCAAAAGGAGGAAAAGGACTAGGATTCCCATCGGAGGGGATTCCTTGGTTGGTGAACTCTGGAAAAGTTGCCATCAGAAACGATCTTCAGAACAACACCCTAAGGAAACTAACTTTAACCAGGAATATTTCGTGGGCAGTTAATTTTTAAAACATTGAAACAAAACTCTACCGTTTCATATTTTAAGAGTCAAGAAACAAGCAAAAGGTGACTTTATCACTTTCAGATTTGAAACAAGCGTGAAAGGACAAGTGCTTGATGACCTTTTCAATTTTAAAGATTCAGAAAAGATCAAATGACTACTCAGGAATGCTAGGCAAAGGGTGTACCAAATAACCATGAACTGCAATATACACCTTGGTTTCAAAATGAAAGAGAAATTAACCAAGGACTTAACGTACGTGCAGGAAATCTCCCTGAATGTTGTGTCCGGTGTATCATGGGTATAGGGCGGCAGACTCGGCTTCCTATGGATAAATGATTGAAACCTAGTGGGGTCTCCCTTTATATACGCGACGGTACGGGGAGCACAAGTCCGTACTAGTGCTGCCTAAAGCCAAGAGGCGAACGACAGCTACTAAGTTTAACGACGCCGGAACACGTCTCTAGCCTAGACCTCTAAATGTTTCATTAGATTTCAATGCTTCCTTAGGTAAATTGAGTAAATTTTATGGTTGATCTTCAATTATGTTTCGGTTTCAAGGCCCTACCATATGTCATATGACAATCTCCTGTATGCAGCTATATGAGAAAAGAAATCTTTCAATTCGATGAATGTTATCTAGTTAAGGGAAGAGCTTCAAACAATGATGCAACAAATAGCAATACTGAAAACGAAACTTTTTCCAAACTATATGACTTTCACTATCCAAAAGTAATTCCAAACATTCAACGATGCGAATAATGCAATGTAATCTATGCAAAATCCTCTTTTTCGAAAACTATGCAATTGTAATCTATGCACAATTTCCTTTTCTTTTCAAATGATAAGAATGCACTCAATGCATTTTTCGATGAAATGAGAATCTACTTAATGCATGCTTTGAATGAAAGAGAATGCAATCATAGCGATTTTTAGCTTTCAATCATTAAACAATGTGATCTAAGTTCAATGATAAATCTCAAAATACTCTTCAATGCAATGTGATCTAATGCATTCTAACGAAAAGAAAACTTTGAGACGAAAACTAAAAGAACGCAAATCTTCTTAATGGAAGGATGAATGCAAAAGAGATGTAAACAAACACTAAGAATGCAATCGTTGTTTCAAACACTTTGTCACGAAATCCCTCAAAAGGTGACAAGACATATGAGGTCAAACACAAAGAGGAATTCCAAAGCAAGAGATCAAAACAAGGCATTCATTCCCTTTTACATCAAACAATCATGGAAATAAGACCTTTCAAACAATGAGCAATGTAATCTATGCTCATACAGTGAAAAGACCGGAAGGGAAAGACACACTGGTGAAGGATTTAGGGAAAAAGTCTCAATTTTCATACACCCTGAAATTGGCTCGACTTTTACATTGACAACTAGCGCCAACTAGCACGACTTGCACACTGACAACAAGCACCCATGCCTGAAAATGAAAAAACAAAGAATTTCTCCCAACCAAGACCAGACTCACCATTTCAAGCAGAATCTCCAAGACTCAAATGAACCATGTGATCTATGCTCAAAGCGAGACAGACACAGATCAAGCTCAGAAAGCTCAAAACAAAGTAAACCCTAGTACCTTACAGGATTGGCGCGACTGTAAGGCTGAAACTAGCGGCAGAATAGAATTGGCATGGGTAATACACTAGCAACTGTGATAGGCGCAGCCAATCGGCTTCTCTGACGTGATCAGGGATTTACCGGTCAAAAACAAAAAAAGTAATCCAGCAGCAGGACAATTCTATGATCGACTGTCAGGCCAATTGCAGAAGAACCAGTGAGAGGCACATTCGAGCAAATATTAATCAAGAATCAATCGAAAATACAAGACAAAGCTCCAAGTGTTCAGTTTACAAACTAAACTGGAGATTGACTGAAGCAGCTTTGATCTACTTCGCAATTGCAGAGCAAAAGCGTTTCGAAGGCTATCTATCCCACTTCAGGCTCCGTCTATATCTTATAAAACGAACAACAACAAGCTAACGATCCCCAGCAGAGTCGCCAAATTGTTGAAGAGGTAAATCTCCTCTGTGGACAGAGGCGATCCCTACTAGCCCAGATCGGGTCTAGCAACAATCAAACACACTACAGTGCAGGTTCCTAATTTTAAATAAACCGACTTGCGATGAAGGCTTACTTGGAATCCAACGTTGTCGTTTGTAGAAGAGGTGGTGCTCCCATTCTTTTGCCCTGGCAGATCACAATCCTCACGATCTTCGTGGTCGGACACTTGCACATGCACGAAACAACACAAATGCAAGCATAAAATCTAGTATATACAACTATATGTTAGTCGAAGAGGACATAACTCATGAACATAATCAAGAACAAGAGTGGAACCATAACCAATAGTCGCTTATCATTAAAGAGTCAAAAGAAGAATACAACCATAGCTTTGACGCAGCACTCTCCTTTGGCGGGTCATCGGCAAAACATGTGTCGATAAAGCCTGTCAAGGATGGGACAAGCCTCTCTCTCTGGATACTTGGAAATAGTCTCCTTGCTTGGATTTTGCCTTAAGGGAATCAAGAAGGTTCTTGCAACATAAAGATGTGAAATCTCTTGGAACTTGGAGATTTGAAGACTAGCTTGCAATGGAGATTGGCAAGCTTTTATAGATGGAGGAAGGAGAGT
Source organism: Pinus albicaulis (assembly GCA_034641835.2). NCBI lineage: Eukaryota > Viridiplantae > Streptophyta > Pinopsida > Pinales > Pinaceae > Pinus > Pinus albicaulis. The sequence continues at coordinate 1,381,188,134 of CM076574.1, forward strand.
TGGGATTCCTATAATCATGGGATTGGCCCTATCATCAAGGAAGCTTCCATGAGAGGTGGCAAACCACTTCCTCTCTATGGAAATCCGTAGCCAAACCTCCCAACTCAAGATAGATATCAGTCCAGGAATTTGTTAGGACGAAACTTCCGCCATTTATTTTTAAAAAACACCTCTTAATATGGTTGGCACGGGTGCGGCTCTATGACAAAGCACCAATTGGCGCGCCCTCTTTGGAGGATTTGCCCCCTTGGCGCGAGGGCTGAACTGTGGAACCGCGCCAATGGAAAAAGAGCTATTTTTAGGGTTTTTTGCAGGGAGATGTCTTCAGGGCAATGAAAGCTCATCTTCAGAGGGATGTAATGAAAGTATTTTCAAGTCTTGTCTCTGCTCACAGGTCACAGAATGAGCCCTCCAATGTGCGGGATGGGGAATGGTAGGGACAGTGACAAATTGCTGTGTAACACCAATTATGCATTAGTCCCTAAGTTCCCAAAAAGCAAATGACAATGTGCAAAGTAAATTCAACCACTGTATGAATTAGACATTTAACCATTTATTTTATGATCATCATATTGAAATGGATTTTGAAAACATCTGTTGATACCGTTAATTGACAACTTTGTTCTAAGGAAATAAATGACAAAAAAATAAGGAAACTAGGCAACTGTGTAATCTTATTATTCCAATCTTAATTTGATTTTGAAGAAAAAGTTATATATCTTCACCAAATATCTTAGAAGAACAAGGCTACACAATTTTGATTTAATATTATGGTATTGACCAAAAACTGGAATGAACATCAATCTAATTAGAAAATATATTTGTTGAAAATAGAGTAATGAAAATTGAACTAAAACAACAAAGGAAAAACCTCCTCCAGTGCAGGGGCCCTCTACAACTGATTCAGATAAACTACTAGCTAGTTAAAGATGTGCTTAAACAGTCATTGGAAACACAAAATTGGTGTTGAGCTGAATCTTTGTCTGAATTTTTACGATCTTTATCAAATAAATACATACTTGTACCTGGTGTTTTTAATCATTATTAATCCATTACGTTGTTAATTAGAGGAATTTAGAAACAATAGCTATTATTCTTGTTATTAGTTAATTTGATGACTATTTTTAATAAATTCCTTCTTGGTTGCAGGAAGGCTCAATGCAGGAATGCAGTTGAGTACAAATTCACCAAATGCATAAAAGTAGCAACTGGGTAGTTGAATTTTTGTAGGTGAACATATCCAATTTTCGACCAAATGGAGCAAAATATCTAAATTATGATACATGGGTTTTATTCATAGCACCATGTTTCATATAACCCAGAAACCATTTGGAAAAATTCAGTTTCGTGAAGGAGTTATCGTCAGGGGAATATTCCACTGAAAACCACTCATGAACATGAATGTATTGGGTATCTATGAATATTGCTACTCTGGTTATGTTTGGGGATTAAAAAAATTCTCATTTCACTCTCAAATGGTTGTTAGCCCTTTTTTTAAATACACATAAACCATCATTCTGGAGGAAGCGATGGAAATTCTCCAATAATTCACAATCAGGACAGGAGACACTTTAAACAAGGATCTATGAAAGTTGATGATCCTCAAAATGGTGGCAAAACTTCTCACAATGGACAAAGTTCAAATAAAACTATTAATTCAAGTGACACCATGGTCTACTGGGCTTCATGCATCATTGGGCATGCCTTGGCACTTTATCGTGATGATCACTATTTTTGTGAGCCTGCCTTGGAAATAGTGAAGAGGATAAAGTTGTGTGTGGAATCTCTTGCACGTTTCCAAGGAGGTTCACCATACATATATCCATTGTATGGGTTGGGAGAACTTCCTCAGGCCTTTTCACGACTCAGTGTTGTTTATGGTGGAACTTACATGCTTAGCAAGCCGGATTACAAGGTGACATTTGATGAAGAAGGTAAAGCTAATGGGGTGACATCATAAGGTGAAACTGCCAGATGTAAAAAAAAGTTGTTTGTGATCTGTCATATCTACCTAATAAGGTTAAGAGAGGTAATGTTTCTCGAGCAATTTGTATCATGAGCTGCCCCATTCCAAATACAAATGATTCACAATCACTGCATATTATTTTTCCTCAAAAGAAACTTGGATGAAAATCTGATATGTATGCATTTTGTTGTTCTCATTCACATAATGTTGCTCCCAAAGGAAAATACATTGCATTTGTTTCAACAAAAGCAGAGACTGACCAACCTCAGAAAGAATTACAACCAGGATTAAATTTGCTTGGAGCAGTTGATGAGATATTTTTTTTTACACTTACGATATATATGAACCTGTTAATGAACCATTTCTTGACCATTGCTTCATATCGCAAAATTCTCAATTTAAAGTAATCACAAGCAAAGCTTCAATAAAATTCCAGTTGAATGGGAAGCCATCTGAGGTGTCCCCGCTAGTGGTGTGCTTTGGGGAATTGTTGGTCGAGGATCATAGCTATCGGTCGTGGCACCCATAGCATGCATCGTTTCCAACCATACATTATCGATTGGGGATAAGCCAAGCTTAATGGCATTCTGAGAGGCGTAAAAGGAGAATCGCAGCCTTCATCAAACTCTTATCAATAAACAAGTTTCCATCCTTATGATATGGCAAACGAGAATGAAAATCATTGTTGAAGCTGCCTTACGATGCCCCAGCTAGCTGTACGATACCTCTGCGAGCAGTGTGTGAGGTCACATTCTTCTAGAAGCCAATTGCACCTTCCAGCAACAGCAAAATCCCACAAAAAGGGGAGAAATTTCCTAATTGACATTCTATTTTTAAACTAATATCATTTCCAACAAATTATTAATCTCCTCCTATATTCTGATTAGCTGTTGAGATCCCCCAAGTTTGTAATTAAGAATGTATATATATATAAGTTGCTGTAATCGATTAAAGGGGAGAGAAGTAGACTCGGCCCATGAGATCAATTAGATAGGAGGAGTCAATCAATTAGAGAGAGTCTGTCCTTAATTAGATAGAGCGCAGATGAAGCAGTGAGTCCAGCATTTAGAGTGAAGAATTTTTCATTTGCAAAATCGATTTCTGAAGATGAAGAGAGCGCAGAATCATTGAGTCCATCCAGCAATTAGGGATATTTCTCAACGTAAATTCAACTTCTCAGATGTAGAGGGCACAGAAGGAGATATAGATCCAGCATCAAATTTCCCAGCACAATAATTGTAATGGAGCAGATGATGTATTTTTTGATTAATATTTGATTCGATGTTCTGATTTAATTTAATAAATTTTGGCTGCTGCATTTGTTTTTTTGTAAGCATTGTAATTTTTTTTTTAACGTTGAGTTAGTTTAGGACTTTCTCCAGGGAGTGACAAGGATCCACCGCAACCTGGAGTTAAGTCCCTCATTCTTCATAGATTTAGGAATTGTTTAATTTGTAGAATCATATTTCATTTCGAATTGTTTTTTTTTTTAATAGCATCTAATATTTCCTAATTCTACACTTAGATCATTATATTGTTTTCCAATTTCTGAGTTTGATTTAGTAGTGAGAACAAATTGTAATGTTTTAATTTTGAATAAGTAACACTGCCATTTAGAGTGTAATTCAAGGTTTCATTTGTTCATGCCTAGCGGGATTTCTCTTAATAATTAAATTTCTTTTAAATTAGAATTATTCTTATTTTTCATATTATAATCATTTATTTATAAGTTTGAGTGCGGATTTAACTATGCAGGTAGTAGTGATTGAGTTTTCAGTATTGTGTGACATGATTTTAATTTAGTTTTTATTATAAGTTGCATGCTTTTGGAGAGTGAGCTTGTCTTTGAATAATTTGTTTCATTTAGATTTAAATATTTGATTTGAAGGTTTCTCATAGATTAATTGTAATGTTATTTTTAATAGGATCTCTTAAATGTTATTTTACATAGAGAGAAGTAGTTTTCTTCTAGAAATAGTTAGAAGGCTTTTGCTAATTTGAATTTTGAATTTGTTATGAAGAGTAGTTAGTTTCAGGTGTGAGTTATCATTAGAATAATGTGTGTGTCTTTTTGCTTGTCTCAATTTTAGTTTTCAAGTGATAGTTTCAAGTTAGTGAGAGGATTTAATAGATTAAGGTTTTCAAGTTATCATAGGATATTTAAAAGTAGAATGCGATTGCGAGAATTTTACATGATTGAGGATTGATTTTTAGTTTAATTGCATTATGGAGTTTTCACTAAACAAAATTGGTTAAGTAGGTTTCCTTTTCAAGATTGTTTATTTGCGAGCAAATGTGTGTTTCATTCTATTACCTAGTTTATAATTACAAAGGAATATATGTATACTCTAACCATTAAGCTAAGCCAATACGCAATACAACTCGCGTTTACAACTCCCAGATTGATAATTAATATTGATAGGTTTAATCCGATAATTAAGCCGACCAACATTTTGGCGCCATTGCCGGGGAGTTGTATTTTGGCTCAGGTAAAATTTTTCTTACAGAGTTTCAAGGGTATTGCAGGAGTTCAGAGGGCGAAGAGTGTACGGTAAGACGTGAGCGAAGAGCCATGCATCCACTTTTGTGGGGTTGCTCCAAAGTCTGGCCATCTTTCTTATCTCTGGAACTTTGATTTCCTTATCTTGCTTATGTGTAGAAGTAGAAGCATGCTTTAGACATTTAATTTCCAAATTACCTTGTTAAATAGCACTTTGATTCGGAATTTTCCCTTTCATGCAAGTGTGGTGAGTTGTATTTTAGTCAAAATCTCTTAAAATTCATTTATCTTCAGAGTCCAATATTCAACGATATATCATTTTTGGGGTACTATAAGAACCCTTGCGTACTAATCCATGTGATGACATAATGTACCAGTTTGCTTGTTGAAAACAAGAAAATGGTATTTTGAGGAATCATTCAATGAGGAGTTTTTATGCTGCTACAGAGACGAACAACTCATCCGATGAAGGATTCACAAGTGCTGAATTTAATATCTTTCTTGAACATAAATTTAATATAATTAAATCTTTGATTTCCAAATTGGATGATTTGCAGGAACAAGAGAAGGACTAAGAACCACTGCTTATCCTATGTGCCAACTGTAGAAAGAAATATTGCCTTGGAAAGTGTCCACTTAGCGATCTAAAAGTTTGAAAAATTTGTGAGGATGGTCATGAAACCAAACATTTTCCATCACTGACACGATTACGAAAGGTACTTAGGGAATCAAGTAAGGAATTGAATCAACCACCAGGTATAACTCAAAACCCAACACCATTTGATACTTGAAATAATTATTATTTTCCTGAGCAAGTTCCTCAACATGTTTATAATCATACAGTTTCATGGAAAATTTGTGGTCCTCCTCCAATTGAATATCCTACTTCATGGACGCAGTGGCCCTCGCCTTGGCCCTCATCCTCGAGCCAGATATCTCCATGGCCTCAAGAATCATTTGGATCCTTCTCTACAGGGAAATATCCCATGCAAATTCAATCATATGAGCACCAACAACAGCCACAATATATTTCCAACGCACCAACAAGTTATCCTCTTCCATGGTCCCAGCCGTATGTGCAACCTTACCCTAGTCCTAATCCAAACCCTAATCCATACCCTAACCCTAATCCATACCCTATACCTAACCCTAATCCACACCCTAGACCTAACCCTAATTCTAATTTAAAACCTATACCTAACCCTAGTCCAAAGCCTAATCCCAATCGAAATCCAAATCTTAGTCCAAGCATTAACCAAAACCCTACCCCAAACCATATTTTCAACCCTAATCTAAACCATGAGGTTGCACAACAGTCTGAGCCACCTATTCTTCCCATTGATTCCTCTATTGAACAAAATGCTGCATCTTCCATGTTGGAAAAGGGAATGAATCTGGAAACTTCCCCCATTACTACAGAGCATTCACCCTGGGAAGATATAATTCAAAGAACACAAGAGGAGAAATCTTTCATTGGAACTTGTTCTAAAAATGTTGTGGAAACTCAAAACCCTAGAATCTCTCTCAACCATTATTGTCAGTTTTAAAAGTAAATATTTGAGCCTGAACTTGAGGTATTTATCTTTTCTCTTTCACCAAATTCTTTGTGCCTCCAAGAGAGTGACTATCAAACTGTGGAAGATTTGCATCAGTTGGAAAATCATAAATATGTGGATTCCATTGAATCTTGGTTTCGAGCAATCATCGAGCCATCTTATTTCCTCAGCATTCGGAAACTCTTGGTACCATATCAATTAAAGCAACTGATTTCTCATGTTTTCATATGTCTTGAAGTCTATTCTTTAAAAACAAGCGTGAGTATAATCAGCATTTTGTTACACACATGGCTTCATTAGAAGTACTCCTATACTTAAACGAGAGCCTTTCACCTCTTAGGGTAAAATAGGGTAGGAGAATAAATGAATAAAGCAGTTACAATGCTATTAGGGTTTTGAATTTTTATGGTTGTTAAAACTACTTCTGATCCACATTATTTGTTAACACACACATTTGTGACAAATCTTGTTGAGTACAATTTGCTCTAATGCCTCATGATTTTGCAAAAAGTAACCATGATTAATCGCTCTAATAAGTTGTCTTCTCGGGTATATATTTTCAGTTTCTCTTTGAAGGTACTATTGTAAAAGCCCTATGGTGGACCACTCTTGCAAAGATCATAATGAGATATTCCGGAGAACACTAGCATTCTTAACTCAAAGAATATTTTAGTCATTGTCTGGGATATATTTAACAAGTATTTAGGGTAGAGGAATTAGCCAGTAATGATTAGTCATTAAAAACTTTTCGCGCCATCATGTACTCTTAAGGAGTAGATCTATCTCCCCACTTATTAAGTAACCTTTAAGGTTAATTATAATCAGAGCTTACAAAGATTTAGGGAAGGATAGGAGGTCTCGTGATGAGCCGACCTACCACGATCATGAGGCCTAACCTACATGACATTACTACTACTGGTCACCAAGCCAGATTAATGGTTTTTAGCAACAACAACAACAAAAAAAATCTGGAAGACGGGAGGTCTCATGACGAGCCGGCCTGTTCATTCATGTTACTTCTTGTGAGTGGCACTGCCATCAGCAGGTTACCAAGCCAGGACAGTGGCCTTCGTCTAAAGAGGAAAATAAGCTAACTCTGAATCTGTATCTAGTAAGTGGGATACTGATATTTTGCTAGGTTAAATACACCCCTGTCGATGTTATGGACACCTACGGCCAGTAGGGCCATGTCTGTGGTATTAAAGTTAACTACATACTATGATTTCCTTGGTTATCCTTCTCTTTCCATAAAACTCATCCTTTTATTTTGGAAATGGTTTTAAGACAATTTGAACATGATGCTTTGAGTTCTATCTTTCAAAAATCAAGAATCTTTGAATGAAGTGGTACCCTTAGTGAAGGTAATCCTTTGTAATAGATTAAGAGGAAATCTATTTTTGAATCTGGATAACAACAGAATTTAGAGTGATCAATAAAGAGGTTGTTGATTGGTATCATAACTCACTTTAATTTTCATGGTATTCAGAGTGATGAAATGCTCAATGATGACTACTCACAAGGTGTTTGTTGCCGACAATGTGTATTGATTGTAGTTTCCTCTAAATATGTGCTGCATGACCTAGGTACAAGATTGCTATAGTAGGTGCATGAAACCTATGGTAGTATTTTTTCACCTCTTCAGTAAAATTTTATTTTCATCATAAGACTTTGGGCAAAAACAAAAATTCATTTGGGACAAGGTAACAAGTTTTTGCAACAATATTTTCTCCATAAATGTTACTTTTGGTACCTGATCTTGTTTTATCATCTCACATGGTTTTAGCTGGTGCCATAATAATAATGTTGCGGGTGGTTAATAAATGCATTAAAATATCAAGCTAAACTCTTTGTTGACATTTTCCCTACCTTATTTCATCATCTTATAGTTTTTGCTTGCACGAGGACGTGTAAGAAGTTCAGCGGTGGGGGGATGTTGAGCTGCATTTTTGTCCGAATTTTTACGATTTTTATCAAATAAATAAATACTTGTACCTGGTGTTTTTAATCGTTATTAATCCAGTATTTTGTTAATTAGAGGAATTTAGAAACAATAGCTATTATTCTTGTTATTAGTTAATTTTATGAGTGTTTTTAATAAATTCCTTCTTGGTTGCAGGAAGGCTCGGTGCAGGAATGAAGTTGAGTACAAATTCACCAAATGCATAAAAGCAGCAGCTGTGTAGTTGAATTGATGTAGGTGAATATATCAAATTTTCGACCAAATGGAGTAGAATCTCTAAATTCTGAGCCATGGGTTTTGTTCAGAGCACCATGTTTCATATAACCCAAAAACCGTTAGGAAAAATTCAGTTTCGTGAAGGAGTTATCGTCAGGGGAATATTCCACTGAAAACCACTCCTGAACATGAACGTATTGGGTCTCTATGAATATTTCTACTCTGGTTATGTTTGGGTATTAAAAAAAATCTCAGTTCACTCTCAAATGGTTGTTAGCCCTTTCGTAAAATACACATAAACCATCATTCTGGAGGAAGCGATGGAAATTCTCCAAATAATTCACAATCAGGACAGGAGACACTTTGAACAAGGATCTATGGAAGTTGACGATCCTCAAAATGGTGGCACAACTTCTCACAATGGACAAAGTTCAAATAAAACTATTAATTCAAGCAACACCATGGTCTATTGGGCTTCATGCATCATTGGGTATGCCTTGGCACTTTATCGTGATGAACACTATTTTTGTGAACCTGCCTTGGAAATAGTGAAGAGGATAAAGTTGTGTGTAGAATATCTTGCACACTTCCAAGGAGGTTCACCATACATATATCCATTGCATGGGTTGGGAGAACTTCCTCAAGCCTTTTCACGGCTCAGTGTTGTTTATGGTGGAACTTACATGCTTAACAAGCTGGATTGCAAGGTGACATTTGATGAAGAAGGTAAAGCTAATGGGGTGACATCAGAAGGTGAAACTACTAGATGTAAAAAAAAAAATTGTGATCCATCATATCTACCTAATAAGGTTAATATAGTTAAGGTTTCTCGAGAAATTTGTATCATGAGCCACCCCATTCCAAATACAAATGATTCACAATCACTACAGATTATTTTTCCTCAAAAGTAACTTGGACGCAAATCTGATATGTATGTATTTTTTTGTTCTCATTCACATAATGTTGCTCCCAAAGGAAAATACATTGCATTTGTTTCAATAGAAGCAGAGACTGACCAACCTCAGAAAGAATTACAACCAGGATTAAATTTTCTTGGAGAAGTTGATGAAATATTGTTTTTGACACTTACGATATATATGAACCTGTTAATGAACCATCTCTTGACCATTGCTTCATATCACAAAATTCTCGATTTAAATTAATCCCAAGCAAATCTTCAATAAAATTCCAGTTGAATGGGAAGCCACCTGAGGTGTCCCCGCTAGTGGTGTGCTTTGGGGAATTGTTGATCGAGGATCATAGCTACTGGTCATGGCACCCATAGCACGCATCGTTTTCAACCATACATTATCGATTTGGGATAATCCAAGCTTAATGGAATTCTGAGAGGCGTAAAATGAGAATCGTATCCTTCGTCGAACTCTTATCAATAAACAAGTTGCCATCCTTATGATATGGAAAACGAGAATGAAAATCATTGTTGAAACTGCCTTACGATGCCCCAGCTAGCTATACGATACCTCTGCTAGCAGTGTGTGAGGTCACATTCTTCCAGAAGCCAATTGCACCTTCCAGCAACAGCAAAATCCCACAAAAAGGGGAGAAATTTCCTAATTGACATTATGTTTTGAAACTAATCTCATTTCCAGCAAATTTTCAATCTCCTCCTATATTCTAATTAGTTGTTGAGATCCCCCAAGTTTGTAATTAACAATGTATATATATAAGTTGTTGTAATCGATTAAAGGAGAGAGAAGTAGACTCGGCCCATGAGATCGATTAGATAGGAGGAGTCAATCAATTAGAGAGAGTCCATCCTCAATTAGATAGAGCGCAGATGAAGCAGTGAGTCTGGAATTTAGAGAGCAGAATTTTTCATCTGCAAAATCGATTTCTGAAGATGAAGAGAGCGCAGAATCATTGAGTCCGTCTAGCAATTAGGGAGATTTCTCAACGTAGTTCAACTTCTCAGATGTAGAGGGCACAGAAGGACATATAGATCCGGCATCGAATTTCCCAGCACAATAATTGTAATGGAGCAGATGATGTATTTGTTGATTAATATTTGATTCAATGTTCTAATTTAATTTAATAAATGTTTGCTTCTGCATTTGTTTTTATGTAAGCATTGTAATTTTTGTTTTTAACATTGAGTTAATTTAGGACTTGCTCCAAGGAGTGGCAAGGATCCACCGCAACCTGGAGTTGAGTCCGTCATTCTTCATAGATTCATGAATTGTTTAATTTGTAGAATCATATTTCGTTTCGAATTGTTTTTTTAAAATAGCATCTAATATTTCCTAATTCTGCACTTAGATCATTATTTTGTTTTCCAATTTCTAAGTTTGATTTAGTAGTGAGAACAGATTGTAATGTTTTAATTTTGAATAAGTAACAATACCATTTAGAGTGTAATTCAAGGTTTGATTTGTTCATGCATAGCGGGATTTCTCTTAATAATTAAATTTCTTTTAAATTAGAATTATTCTTAATTTTCATATTATAATCATTTATTTATAAGTTTGAGTGCGGATTTAATTATGTAGGTAGCAGTGATTGAGTTTTCAGTATTGTGTGACATGATTTTGATTTATTTTTTATTATAAGTTGCATACTTTTGGAGAGTGAGCTTGTCTTTGAATAATTTGTTTCATTTAGATTTAAATATTTGAATTGAAGGTTTCTCATAGATTAATTGTAATGTTATTTTTAATAAGATCTCTTAAATGTTATTTTACATAAAGAGAAGTAGTTTTCTTCTAGCAATAGTTAGAATTGGCTTTTGTTAATTTGAATTTTGATTTGTTATGAAGAATAGTTAGTTTCAAGTGTGAGTTATCATTAGAATAATGTGTGTTTCTTTTTTCTTGTCTCAAGTTTAGTTTTCAAGTGATAGTTTCAAGTTAGTGAGAGGAGTTAATAGATTAAGGTTTTCAAATTATCATAGGAGATTTAAAAGTAGAATGCGAGTGCGATAATGTTACATGATTGAGGATTTATTTGTAGTTTAATTGCATTATGGAGTTTACACTGAATGAAATTGGTTAAGTAGGTTTCCTTTTCAAGATTTTTTATTTGCGAGCAAATGCATGTTTTATTCCAGTACCTAGTTTATCATTACAAAGGAATATATTTATACTCTGACCATTAAGCTAAGCCAATACGCAGTACAACTCACGTTTACGACTCCCGGATTGATAATTAATATTGAGAGGTTTAATCCGACAATTAAACTGCACAACACTTGGTATTAAGATAAAATGAATTCTTAATACAGAGTATCAGCAAAAAGCTTGATCTTAACACTTAAAATCTGAACTGTCTTCTCGGCCTTTTACAACTGATATTTAAAGGAAAATACATAACAGTTTGTGAGATAAACTTTCTACATGTGGCTAATTCAAATTATAATTGCAATAGGACTATTGGACTCTTGATTTTCTACGGAGATAAAATCAAGAGTCCTACTGCTTTCAAATAACGTACTTTGACTCCATCTTTGACCATGATCTTAGGCTCGCTTTTCTGTCGATCTGGACTGAGTGAATAGGATAGAATCCATGTAGAAATGATTCTAGAAACACCCATGTGGACCAATTCTTCATTTGACACTTGGAACCTACCAAACCATGAGAGTAGCTACAAAATCCATAGTTAGCTACAAAACAGACTACATTCTATGGCTAAATTACAAAAATCTATCCAAATAGAAAGAATATGAAAATATAATATGGCAATCATTTTTTTGCATCCTTAAGACAAAACCTAGCATTTATCATTGATTGGGGTCTGTGATCTTATGAGAAAGTGATGGAAAGAGGTGAGAAAAATTGTCAACGAGAGGGTAATTCTGAGGTTCAACATGGTGCTTGCTTGAGGCCATACAAGGATTTTATAATCTTGCATACTTTGTGTTATTGGCCCTTCACAACAAATCCCTCTCACTGGAACATAAAAACCTTCTCCTTTAGATCTCTATTCAAAAAGGAAGTTTTTACATCCATCTGATGCACTTTCCAACCCTTCTGAGCTGCTAAGGCAAAGAGTGTCCATATGGTGGCCCATTTTGTTGTGGAGGCAAAATTTTCCTCATAATCGACCCCTTCTTTATGTGCAAAACCTTTTGCCACAAGCCTGGCTTTGTGCTTGTCAAGTGAGCCATTTTATTTGTACTTGTTCTTGTAGAACCACTTGTAGCCAATTGGTTTTGTTCCCAATGGAGGATCAACTAGCTTGCAAGTGCCATTCTTTATCAAGGCATCATACTCCTTTTGCATCGCTTCATTCCATTCATAATGAGAAGCGACTTATTTGAAGGAAGTTGGTTCAAGATCTGTAAAAAAATTCAATTCACAATTATAAGCCACATCCATACCAATAGGTGAATCAGAATCATCTACATCAACTCCATTTTTCCTGGTGGGACTTCTTGTTCCTATCTTTCCAACCTCATCAGGATGAACATTTTCCAGTGTCTTTGTTAGCCATTTTGGGGGACCTTTCTAAGATGGCCCGGGATGCTCATTTGACTGATTTGAGATTGAATCAAGATTATGTCTCCAAATTCTATCAATCACATCATTCAAGGTGTCATCCTTGGTTGGTTCTTCATGTGGGGGAGAGAGTGCTTTGGAAGATTATTCCGCAGATTGATTCAATATAGGAATCCCCCCTTCAAGATGTGGAATATGATTATCAAATTATTGAAATGAATTTTCATGTGTGAATCTATCCAAGCGATCAAGCTGTCACTCAACAACATCGTCAGCCTTGGAAGATTCAAGGAATATGACATATCTAGATACTAAAAACTTCTTATTGACTTCATCATAGAGATAATATCCTTTGGAAGTATTGCAATACCCCAAGAAGATACATTTTCGACTTCTAGCACCAAGTTTATTTCTTTGTACCTTAGGTATCAAAGCATAACAGGTGGAACCAAAGACCCTGAAATGTTTTATCGAAGGAATGTGTTTATGCCAAATTTCATAAGGATTTTTATTTATGATTGTATTAGAAGGACACATATTCTTTATGTACACAACACATATAACGACATCAACAACATTAATTTTACATTCTTGAAAAACATCATAGAGTGAACCATATTTAAAATTTTCATGTTCATTCTTTCAACTACACCATTATGTTGGGGATTATAGGGCACAGTTGTTTGATGTTTGATCCCATGTTAGTGAAGATAGTTTATGAATTCGTTTGAATTGTATTCTTTTCAATTATTAGTGTGCAAAGAGCCAATATGAGTTTGTGCATCATTTTCAATCCATGCATGAAAATTCTTAAATGTTTGAAAATCATCATATTTGTTCTTCAAAAAGTAAACCCAACACATTCTAGAGTAATCATCAATAAATTTCATCATATATTTATTTCCGTTTGTAGAAGCAACAAGCATGGGGCCACATAAATCTGGATGAATAAGCTAAATTTTTCTATGTGCTTTGGAATGTGAATCATGAAAGGATTATTTGCTATGCTTTCCTAGAATACAAGCATCACATTACTTAAGTTTCCTAGGACCTGTAGGTAATCCAGTAACACCATTTTTCTTCAACAATCAAAGTTTTTCATAGTTTAAGTGTCCAAATATACCATGCCATAAAATACTTTATAGGAATGTACCTTCATCATGATGAGAACTAAATGCAATTTTTTGTGCATGAGTATAGGTACCTTGCAGCTTTAGGAGTCTTCCTTCTTCTATTCCTCTCATGAAAAGTGAGTGATCTGATGCTTTTATGACCTCAACCTTGCCATCAAACATGTGAATGGATTTTCTTTGCTAACGGATGTGGACCAAGGACAACAAGTTTCTCCTCAACTCAGGGAGGTATAGAACCTCATATAGAAGATGGTCTGGAAGACTAGGAAACTTGAGCCTGATTGTGCCAAGCCATGATGGCTTGAGTTTAGATTTTCGGCAAAGTATACTACTCCATCAACCTTGTTAGTAAATTCTTCAAAAAAAAATTCTCTAAAATTCATGTGACATGTTGCTCCTGAATCTAGCAACCAATCATTTCCCCAAGAAGTAAGTGAAGCATCAAAAAAGTCTTCAGTTACTCCAATGTTAAAATGTGCTACAACATAATGAGTGGATTCGGGTGCTTTACCTTTGTCTCTTTCATGATTTTTACCTTTTTCTTGATTTCTTTCTTGCTCAATTTCGTCCCAAGGCAACTTACATGTAGATGCATCATGCCAATATTTATTGCAGCATATGCAATGAAGATCATATTTTTCACTTTGAGCTTGTCTACCCCCCCTTCCTCTAAAATTTATTCTTCCTCTTCCTCTTTAGCCACATCTTCCTCTAGAAGAATGTTGAGAATGATTCTTATCTCTATATGCAAAACATACATCTTCTTTAGAAGACAGGGGGGTTTTATTCTTCCAAAATCCTTCTCTCTTTCTGCAAACTTTGTATCAAGGGAATCAAAGGTTATCTTCATGAGATTTTCACTTACTTGCAATGACTCAATGTAATGTGAGTAAGTGGGATACAATGCCTTAACATAAGCTATGAGAGATATGTCAACTTCTACACCAGTATTTTTAATGGCATGCATGATAGATCTTACTTCTGATGCTAAAGAAAGAGGGTCGTTGTTTTTTAATTCAAGTCTGAACAACTTAATCATTAATTGAAAATTTTCAAGTTATGAATGTGAGTCATGGATTTCTTTTAATTTCCTCAAGGCTTCATAGGAATTTGAAAATGGTGTAATATGGCGACTCACCTCTTCATTTGTAGAAGCTACAATCAAGGCATAGGCCTTGCCATTCTTCTTTTCCCAAATGGCGATCTCCTTGCCTAAGGTGGGCTTTTTCGATTGATTGTCTCCTTATCCTTCACAAATTCCTCTCCACAACTCATTAAAAATGAGAGTGTTCTTGGTTTTCCAAGACCACTCAAGATAGTTCTTCTTGTTAGAGATAACTACTCCCATAATAGATATGACAAAATGCATTGTAAATATGTACTTTAAAAAAATCTAGTCTGATGGGAAAAGACTCAATTCTAGTGTAAAAAATGTATTCTGCTGTAAAAACTCATTTATGGTGTAAAAAATGTACTTTGCTGCAAAAAAACTCAATTCTGGTGTAAAAAATGCACTCTGCTGTAAAAAACTCAATTCTGGTTAAAAAAAAAATCGTAAGAATTTTTTTTTTTTTTTGCAGAGGGGAGGTTGGACTTGGGGGAGGTCGACATAAGGGAGGTGGGACCTATGGTAGGTCATACCTAAGGAAGTTCATACATGGGGAGTCTAACCTAGGGAGGTGGAATAGGGGGAGGTGAGGGTGGAGGGGGGAGGGCGGAGGGAGGAGGGAGAAGGAAGGATGGAGGAGGGAGCAAGGGGAGAGGGGAGGAGGGAGTGGAGGGAGGGGAGCCTATGAAGGGGATCGAGGGAGAGAGGGAGGTAGGAAGGAGGGGAGCCCATGAGGGGAGTTGGGAAGAGCAGAGGAAGGAGGGAGGGGAGCCCGCAGAGGGGAGCAAGAAAGAGCTGAGGAAGGAGGGAGTAGTTGTGGAGGTGGGAGTTGACAGAAAATGTAGAGGGGGTGCTACGTAGAGGGGGTAGGAGACAAAGCAATAGCTTCAGGACTGTGCAGGACTGTGCAGAGGAGCTGGAGCAGCAACTACGGGACTGTGTGGGAGCTTGGAGCAGTTGGTTGACAGGCCAAACTGCGACATGATGGGGAGCTACGGGAAGAAGGGATGGGGAGAGAGCAACAAAAATTTCAAAAACATAGCCAAAAAACAAAAAAATTGAACACAGGGCTGAAAAACAATTTTGAACGCAACAAAACAATTGTTTTGCAGGAATATGACATGTAGAAATTTGAATAATTGATATATTATTCACCGAGATTCTCCTGATCACACACTATTTTAGCTTCATGCATAATACAAAATATCTTCTACCATTGATCATTAATTGCGGAAATAAAATCAATTGCATGCACACATTAAAACCACAAAAAATCACACATATGAACACAGTATTTAATGGGAAAGCTTAAAGCTGAAAACCCCAACTATCTGTATATTATATGTCATGGAGATCATGTAACAATCATTGTACAAAGCTCCTCACAAGCTCTCAGCACAACCTCCAATTGCTACACGCTATCAAGCTAGATCTAGCAAAACACATGCTCCAATCTTTTGCCACTTGATAGCCAGCCTCTATTGCATTATCAATGCTATGGGATGGCTCATTAAATAACATAAACTACCTGGCTTGTACTGCGCAATCCTCATGGGCTTCTCCACCTATTTGTGTGTTGCAAATAGCAACTGTATAGTCACAACTGATAGTTAACCTGCTCTTTCACCTATCTCTACACTGGTCTCCACTGAAACTGTCCATGCACTGAAGTTAACTGATGTATTCTTTAGTTGATTAATGAGTTTATAATTAGTGAATTAATTAATAATTAATTCACACCACTCTCACTAATTGTATCAATCAGTTAAACTAGATACATATAGCTCAACTATGTTTAGATTAGTTAAACTGAACACAACTCCATTAACTTCCTCAATCAACTCCACCAAACTCTGTCACATGAGTTCTAACTGAAGTATCCATGCAATAGCTCCACATAACCCTCAGGAATAGTGTAATTCCTTCTATCAGCTCCTGTGCCACATCTGTGCACTTAACTGAAGTGCTCCAAGAGAATAAGATAATGTTTATAGTCCAAATATTATTAAGAGCTAATAATATTCGACATATCTATTTTTAGACTGGCAATCTAAAAATAGATTCCGCCCAATATGTCTAAAAATATAAATCCATCTATTTTTCCAACTTGACCAATACTCCAAGAATAACATACTGCAACCCCTGGACCATGCTCCATATGTCTAAAAATAGACATAGTCTAAAAATAGATTTTTCGACAAAAATCACATGTGTGGTCCTCACCTAGTTTAGGTGATCACTTTCCAACTAGGATCAGGAAAGATGTTTCAGGAGGCCTCCTTCACTGTTTCTTGTTGCCATTTTCAACACTCCCTCTCAACAAGAAAGGACTGTCTTTGCATGCGACATGCAACTCCATGCATTCGCCCTGCAACCTTTACAAGCGCCATGCAACTCCATGCATCTGCTCTGCAACTCCTCTGAAACTGAATAGGCTCCAAACAACTCAATCAGTCTGATGCATCTATCATCAAATTCTTCGACTTCTGCTGGTACCAACTGCACATGTCATCAGGAACCACTGCGCTGTTGAACTCTTGCACCCATGCACTCTGCACTTGCTGTCAACTCTGATCCGCGCTCCAGTATCCGACACTGTCACTTTGATCTGCCTGCATCAATCCAAATGAACATGCTACTATTGCACTGTGGGCACCTCGTAGCTAGGTTCAATTCATGAGATCCACACCATCTCATGAATCCTGCCCAGAAATCTCCTCTTGGGATTATTCATGCATGTCACCTCACCTCTCACCTGGTGGTATAGCTGCATGCACTCCCTCTGCCCATCTGGCACGAAATTTCTCTGCATGAGTGGTTTCTCCCACTCCATGATCCTTATCTTGTGGCTGCTCCACATCCCTAGGTTCACTCTTACCTGCATGCAAAACTTGCTCCCTCTCAAGCATCAATTGCATGTATTTCTTGCACTTCCCAACAGTAGGAAGCTTTGTAGAAATCCCATCTACTTCAAGTCTGTAGAGATTCTTTGCTCGAATCCAACATTCTTGACTTTTCCTTCCTCATCCACACTAACTCCTACACTCCGAAGTTCATCCTTGCAGTGGACAAACTTTTTCAAGTATACCGGAATAGTTTCATTCTTCTCCATTTTTATTTTCCTGAGTTTATCCTAAAACTCAACCGCTTCAATGTTTTGCAATTGCTCCAATGATCAATATCGCTCTGATACCATGTAGAAATTTGAATAACTGATATATTATTCACTGAGATTCTCCTTATCACACATTATTTTATCTTCATGCATAATACAGAATCTCTTCTACCATTGATCATTAATTGCAGAAATAAAATCAATTGCATGCACACATTAAAACCACAAACAATCACACATATGAACACAGTATTTAATGCGAAATATTATAGCTGAAAACCCCAACTATCTGTATATTATATGTCATGGAGATCATGTAACAATCATTGTACAAAGCTCTCCTGACTCTCAGCTTCCTTCTCCAGTGCTACACACAAACTAAGTCTATAAAAACACATGCTCCAAATATTTTGCCCTTGATAGCCGGCCTCTATTGCGTTATCAATGCTATGGGATGGCTCATTAAATAACATAGCCACAGCTTTTCTTTTAAATCCCTCTTTAGGCCACCAAAACCTATACGTGTGTTACAAAGAATATACTTATTTAGCATAGTCACAAACTGATATTTAACACAACTCTTTCACCTATCCTATGGTCTCCTTGGCTTGTCCATGCTGCTTGAAATTCTTGATGCATTCTTTTTAGTTGATTAATGGGTTTATAATTAGTGAATTAATTAATAATTAATTCACACCACTCTCACTAATTGTATCAATCAGTTAAACTAGATACAAATAGCTCAACTATGTTTAGATTAGTTAAACTGAACACAACTCCATTAAATTCCTCAATCAACTCCACCAAACTCTGTCACATGAGTTCTAACTAAAGTATCCATGCAATAGCTCCACATAACCCTCGGGAATAGCATAATTCCTTCTGTCAGCTCCGGTGCCACATTTGTGCACTTAACTGAAGTGCTCCAAGAGAATAAGAAAATGTTTAGAGTCCAAATATTATTAAGAGCTAATAATATTCGACATATCTATTTATAGACTAGCAATCTAAAAATAGATTCCGCCTAATATGTCTAAAAATAGAAGTCCATATATTTTTCCAACTTCATCAACCATCCACAACTAGCATCCTGCAACTCATAGACCATGATCCATATGTCTAAAAATAGACTTTGCGACAAAAATCCCCTCTGTGGCCCCCACCTAGTTTTGGTGATCACTTTCCAACTAGGCTCAGGAAAGATGTTTCAGGATGCCTCCTTCACTGTTTCTTGTTGCAATATTCAACATGATAGAGGTTGGTAAACAAGGTAATTACGCAAAAAAAGGAAAGGCATAATAGAGCCATTTTTACGGAACACATGAAATGGAGGGGGTTACAAGGGCAGGGAGGCCAAGAAAAGAGTTAGCTCTGATACCATGTCTGACCAGGAGGTAACTCCACAAATGAACTGTGAGATTTGATTGAGGGTCCTCATGAATATATACATGGGGGTGAGACTATTGGGATTCACTTCCCAATGTCTCTTAGACTTCCTTATTTCCTATTTTACACTAATATACAATTTGCTCAATCCCTTAGGATTAGGTGTCGGCATTCACACTAACAACAATAAGGGACTATACTAGTAATATAGGGACCTAACATGCCCCTATCCTTCAAAAAAGTGTTGTTCTCAACACTTGAGTAGCTCTGGGTGCTTCTGTATAAAATTCTCATCCTCCCATGTAGAATCTTCAGTGGGTAAGTTCTTCCACTTGATGAGATACTCTGAAATTGATCGATTCCGTAGTTGTCGAGTTCTTGTTTCCGTGACCGCTTCAGGTTCCAATATGATTTTTCCTTTCTCATCAAGTTCTGGCAATATTGTTTGAACTAGAAGATTTTCACCTATAACCTTCTTTAAGCATGAAACATGGAAAACTGGATGTACTCGCGAAGAAGCAGGAAGCTCCAATTTGTATGCCATAGTACCAATATTTTGCAATACCTTGTAAGGACCATAGTATGATAATTAATTATCCTTAACTTTGAGGGCATTGTTTAGTTTGGCTGCAAAATGTATCCACTACCTCAAAGCCCTCAAAACTTCTCTGAATGCGATGTTAGTCTTTGTATATCAATTCAGTTATTTGAGTTAGGTTATCCTTTAAGAGTTGGAGAACTTGTTGATGCTCGATGTGATCTTCCACTACTTGAACCTTATAATTTTCTCTTAAAGAAGACGTGATGGACAGTGGATGATATCCATAAAGTGCCATAAATGGGGTCATTTTTGCTGCAGTATGGAAGGAAGTGTTATACCACCATTCAACAAGAGGTAACCACTTGACCCATTGTGTTTGTTTATCAGATACAAAACAACGAAGATATCCTTCCAAACATTTATTTACTATATTGATTTCCATGGATGAGATGATAGAGATGAGGTATAGGCCTAGTTGATTACTAGTGAAAAATAGTTTCCATCCAAAATTTCAGATGATTGAGATCTATAGCTTACAATGTGTTGGGTTTCCATGGCACTGAATTGTTTCTACCTAATGCGTGTAAGCTTGTACTCGCTTTAAATGGATCAAATAATGCAAAAGCATTGCATACTTGGTAAATATCAACTACCCCACCATTACAACTATTTTCCTGGATGTAGGTAAACTTGTGATAAAATCCATTGAATCCTCCACTCTCAACATTGATTCATAATGGATACGGGTTGTAATTAGACAGGGTCTCATTATTATTAACTTCTTCACATTTGGAAAACAAACATTCTAAAACTTTTAATTTTGAATATCAGTTAAGGCCATCCAAAAAATTATTTCTTCTAACATGGTAAGTTTTTAAATCCAGATTCTCTCAGTGAGGTATAATTCAAAGAATATTTTATTTTAGTTGGGAATTCTTGCAAATATATAAGCGATATTTGTACCATAAGGAATCATTTTTCCAACTAAATGTATAATATGTATTAGGATCTTGTTTCAACTTTTGAATGAGTGTCCACACTTCTTCACCCTTCTTCCATTCCTCCCTTGCTTCAGTTATCCAATCTGGTTGGATAATAGAAATAGCACAAAGCAATGCTTCCACCTCTTAATCCTTTCTTGAGAGTGCATCTGCAACAACATTTAGCTTCCCTTTTTTGTAGATGATTTCAAAGTCATAACCCAACATCTTTGTGACCCATTAAATGCTTGTTTTTAAGTCCCTATATTAATAGTGTAGTCCCCTATTATTTTAGTGTATCCCCCCTTATTGTTATTGTTGTACCCTTGTAACCCCCATATTATTATTATTGTGCCCTTAAATTATTATTGTTAGGTTGGCTAGGGTTACATTGTGGCCCCACTAGGATTACATTGTGGCCGCATGGACTCCTATATATAGAAAGGAGGTTTTTTCATTTGTATCATCCAAGAATTGTTCATTCATGTAATGTATTGGAGGTTTCCCCCTCGAAGTGGCTTATTTCTAAGGCATTGATATCTCTTTTCTTCTATTTTTGGAGTTGGTTTCACAACATTTGGTATCGGAGCTTTGGATTCTAGGGTTTTGCTGCTCCAAACAGGTCATCGTGGAAATTTCGCTATAAATTTATTTTACGTAGGTTCGAAGTTTGAAATGTTTAGAGTGGCGAAGCCGAAATTATGAAGAACATCATCGCAAAATTTCGGAAGCAGTTCACAATATTTTTGGAGATATGATATGTGGAAGTTAGGTCTTTTTGCAGGCTCCTCAATTTAACCTAAACAAGTCATCGCAGAATTTTCGCTATAATTTTTTTTCTACGAAAGCTTAGAATCTGAAATTTTTAGAGAAAGAAGCCAAACTCCTGAGGAACATCATCACAAAATTTTAGATCTTGGTTTGCAATATTTTCAGAGTTATGGTCTGTGGAAGTTAGGACTTTTTCAAGCTCCCGAATTTCATCTCAAAGTGGTAATCGTGGGAAAATATTCATAACTCTCTCTCTAACAGTTAAATTATGTAAAATTGGATGCAAGTGCACGGAATTTAGTTTAAATTTGTTCTATCAATTTCAAAGATGAAGGAGGAAATAGTGACACGTGGCAAGTCATACAATTTCGCTCTACTGAACCAGCCCATAATTAGGTAATCGTAGGAGATTGGGCACAACATTTCCTTCAAGAATCAAAATCAGGTCAATATACTGGCATTAGAGAATTCACATTGCTACTTCGGGGCCAAATTTCGGTTATTTAGGATCTGAAATCATATAGATAATTTAGTTCATGTAGAGCTTCTCAAAAGCAAGAAAACGGTGTGTATTTGGTTTTTAAAATTGCATAACATTTGTTTGAAAAAGAAGTTTGAAGTGATTCCAAATACATATTTTAGAATTTTTATTAGTCTTAGGTTCTATAATGCCTCCAAAAAATAATTCCATACCCATTAAGCCCTCAAAAAGCAATACTATGTCGCATGAAGAGGAAGAACTGCAGTATGAGATATCAAAATTACGGTACTAAGTGCAACAAATTTCGATCTTACGAAGAGCAACTGAAGATGACATAGACAGTTTAAAAGAAGAAATGGAGGCTAAGTTGGATAGTTGGAAGGATCAAATAACAACTAATATGGATGATAAATTAGTGGAAGATCACATCGAGCATCAACAACAAGTTCTCCAACTCTCAAACGATAACCTAGCTTTGGTGCAGAATCTAATGAAACAACAGGAAGATCAACATCACATCGAAAGAAGTTCTGAAGCAGTCACAAAAACAAGAAATTGACAAGTACGATCAATTTCAGAGTATCTCAGCAAGTTGAAGAACTTTCCTGTAGAAGATTCCACATGGGAGGATTAGAATTTTATACAGAAGCATCAAGAAATAATCAAGCGCTGAGGACAACAATTGTTTGAAGGAGAGGGGCATGTTAAGTCCCTATATTAATAGTTTAGTCCCTTATTATGTTAGTCTAACTCCCATATTGTTATTATTGTGCCCTTACATTATTATTGTTAGGTCGGCTAGGATTACATTGTGGCCCCCTAGGATTACATTGTGGCCCCATGGACTCCTATATATAGAAAGGAGGTTTTGTCATTTGTATCATCCAAGAATTGTTCATTTATGTAATGTATTGGAGGTTTCCCCCTCAGTAGTTTCAGCTAAACATTGTTCATCTCTTTTCTTCTATTTTGGAGTTGGTTTCACAATAGAAATTTGCTCTTATGAAGATATTCTTTGTTCCAAAAAGTGTTTAAGACTATCATGATCAGTTTTTACCTTGAAGTGTCTTCCCATTAGGTAAGTTCGCCATTTCTTTAGTGCATGTATTATTGCTAACATTTCCTTCTCATAAATAGGTTTCTGTAAATACTTTCCTTTGATTGGACGACTTTCAAAAGCAATGGGTCTTCCTTCCTGCATTAAAACTGCACCAATTCCATTTCCTGAGGCATCACATTCCACAATAAAGGTTTTTGTGAAGTCTGGCGTAGCTAAGACCGGTGCTAGGCACATTGCCTCTTTAAGATGTTCGAAGGCCTTAGTTGCTTCAGGAGTCCATGAAAATGCATCTTTCTTCAATAATGTTGTTAGAGGTGCTGCTATTCTCCCATAATTCTTCACAAAGCATTGGGATATTCCGACACATAGGAAATATATAGGAATAATTTAGTCTAGTGTAGAATTAGGTAAAGTGTGTTCTTTACCATATACATTTGTAACTTATAATCACGGTCACAATTTGTAGTGATCTAACGGTTATCTCTCTCCTTAGTATTAACGACACTTGATCGATTAGTCCCGGGATCTCTATTTAAAAGAGCACGGTCATTTGTTCATTATTTCTTTGAAAACATATGTAACTTTTCTTTTTATATTAATAAATTGCCTGAAGTGGCCGCGTTGGCTTAAGCCGTGGACTGTTTCTTTTTAACCACGTGATTATACTGGTGTACTAATTTGTGATCTGTTTGTGAGCGGTGACCTTTGGTTCTTGATATACGGAACTTACCCTGTAAATTCCTACATGGTATCAGAGCTATTTTGAGGGTCGCATCCGTTGTTGATGAAAATCCGAAGCTGGTTTGACTGCATGCAAATGTAGTTTTGTAGATCTACTATTTCTGAACCTTTTTGGGCTTGGAGAACTACTTTGTTATGTCCAGAGCATCTATTATAGTGAGGAATGCCTTTCGTTAAACGTGAAATGGTTCACGACTGCAAAAGTTATGACAGTTTAGATCTAGAGGTATAAAGCATTTGTTTTGCAGTTATATTTGTTAATAGTTCTGATTATTTTGGTTCCCTCTGTTTATCTATTTTTTTAGGTTTTATTTATTTTTCGGATCTATACCCTCTTCTCTATGAATGCTCTTTGCTGTCCACTGCGTGCGATCTCGGCAAATCAGAAATAGGAAAAGGGATTTTTTTTGCTATGTATGCTCTTTCCCTGCGTCTTTGTGCGATCTCGGGAAATCAGAAATTGTGAAACAATTGATAGTTGTCGGTAAGGCTAACCGAAAATCTAAAATTCTGCCGCAAGGCTTGCATTCAATTTTTTTTTGGCTCGTTTTTTGTGTTTTTCTGTGCAGGAAAAGGCACGCACACGAGAGAGTAAAAAAAGAAAAAAAAAAAAAAAACTTTCCTCCTTTCAAACAATAACGGAATCATTTTACTATCTCACTTGGTGAGGAGTTAGTTTATGAGAATAGAGGTCTTGGGTTCAAATCTCTTTCTCAATCTTCTTTTGTAAAAAAAATTTGTTAAAAGGGGCGGAATTTTTTTTTAAAGTCGCACTTCATCCCATTCCCGTAACTATTCGGCATCTTCAACTTGTTTTTTCAAAAAGGCATAACTTCTTCATCCGGAAGCCATTTTTCGAGCCGTTTTTTTTTTAAATGGCCTAACTTTTCGAGCTCTTTCCATTGGAGTAGTTAGTTTCATCATTTCTCAGCTTCAGTTTTTTTTTTAAATGTAAAGTGCATGTCTGATTATTCTTAACATCATCTATTATTTCCAATGGCTCCCTCACATGGTAGATATACTTATAAGTAAAGGGCTTTATAGAATAGCCAAAGGAGTAGAAAGTAAACCGTCTAATGATGATAAAGTCGCTAAATGGGAAAATAAACAAGATCAAGCATGAGGGTTGATACGAATGTCCATTGCTCAAGATCTTCGGTTTCATATCCTTGACATTGACACCCCTCATGAAGCCTTGGACAAGCTAAATACTGTCTCTGGCATTAAAAATCAAATCAAGGCCCATCAGCTTGAAAATGAGTTGCTTACTTCGGACCCCAATAATTTCTCCTCTATTGAAGACTTTTTGTCCAAATTCAAGACCCTTTAACTTCTTTTAGAAGGTTGTAAGGTCAAAAAGGAAGATAGTAGCCTCATCTATTGCATTCTTGCTAAGCTTGGCCCTGCATACTCTATATTTGTTTCCGCCTTCCATTCCATTAAAGAAGCCATCATTTCTTTAGGAACCACCTACAAGAATCCCTCTTTTGATTCTTTTTGTGATTCTTTGATAATAGAACAAGAAAAACTCTTACACCTAGTCTTATCACTCTTGTAAATGCTTCTAAGAAAGCCTTAGCAGCCCAACAACAATCATATCAAAAGAATCCCAAAAAGCATTATCCTAAAAATTATGGTCTAAAACCCAATAAGGGTCCTAAGAAGTTTCAGCCGCAAACTGAAAAAGCAACTCACCAAAATGATAAGGCATATAAAAAAAAAAGGAAAGAAGACAGATAGACATTGCAACTTTTGTAATCATGATGGCCATATAGAGTCCAAATGATGGATGGAAGCCTTCGGCAATGTGCATGATAATTGACATCGAATTTAGACACTCTTCACCTTCATCTTCGGGAATGTTGGCACTTTTTGCTTGTGGTTGTCAAGCATCAAGATTTGGTTATGCATTAAATGTTGAAGATTGCAACAAGCATGATGAAGGAGGCATCTTGAAACATCATCCTTGATCCTAGTTGGAAAATAATCACCTAAACTAGGTGGGTCCCACACAGGTTATTTTTAGGTGTATGTCTATTTTTAGACATGGTTAGCATATTCTATATGTTGCAGGATGCTATTTGTAGATGGTTGGTTAAATGTGAAAAAATACATGAGATTCTATTTTATAATATTGGGCAAAGTCTATTTATAGATCTTCAATCTAAAAATAGATGCATGCCGATTATTATTAGCCCTTAATAATATTTTGACAATAAATATCAACTTATTCTCTTGGAGCACTT